>CAJUYI010002604.1:0-29977 GCA_910591695.1 Galerucella pusilla | reverse complement strand
CGTTGTCTATTATGCTAAAGGTTTAGACCAACAAAAAAACGTAACACGTCACATACCATCCGCCATATTGCCTGAGAGCAAACAAACCTGAATTTCGCTTTGTTTATGTTGTTATTATATCAAGATTGTGTGGATGAATTAAGAATAATGCCGTCGTTTTGTTCTGTTGTTGGAAGTTCAAAGAAAAGAGAAAGGGACAATGTACGATTATTCAGAATTCCAGCAGCGTTGAAAGAACGGGGTGACTTATTAAATATATTATCCAAAGAGCATAGAGCCTGTTGGATTAGAGCATTGAAACGTGAAGATTCAGAAATTTTCTCGAAGAACGCAAGTATATGTTCCGAACATTTTATTACAGGTAGGCGATCATTATGATTCTCATTATTAAAATCTCATTCATCTATATATTAATTTAATCGCCTGAAGCACCTGCTACATTATTGGATAAGGATAATCCTAACTGGAATTCATCTGTAAATATGGGGTACAGCAGTATAAACACAGAAAACCAGCAGCTTTACTCACCACCAACAGAAAATTTTGAAATAATATGCACAAACTAAAAGCTTTGAGCCGCTTTGTTTGCTTCCAGACAAGATGGCTGATCTGTCAAAGTCATGTGACCTCAAATGGTAAAATTCAATCTCCTGATATATGGTGGAATTCTGAGAACATCTGTGAGATCTATAAGCCGAAATCTGTAAGAGTTACAGGAAATGCGATTCTAACCTCACCTGTTACAGATTCGTAAATATTTACGGGCAGGACATCTGTCACTGTAAGCAGTAGGTACAGACCGTTGTATTACTATTATTATTATCATTTTTCGTGTATTATCAGTTGAAAAGTTGAGTTTTCAGTTTTTTTGTGATTTTCGATGATTATTAAGTTTTTAAGTGAACATCATTGACACTAATATGAACGGACATTTGAATATTTTCGCTGGTATTCTGTTGGAAGAGGATGATAATCAGTTTGTACATACTTTCCATGGTATTAATATAAAATACACTTTCCATATTTCCAGAAATCATATGAGAATTTAAGGAATTCCCTTAAGGTATCAATTAAATCCGTTTGATATGCCAGACAGGCATTTTAAACAAATGTTTCGGTTGGACAAAAATAGTGTTCAATTCTCAATTCATAATTTAAGACCTCATGTTATGAAGAATAATTCAGGAATTCCCTTTGTAGTGAAAGTAATAATAATTGATTCACAGTCTTTTTACAATGCATTCAAATAATGGCGCCACTATCTCTTTTTTATTAAATAATTGGGATATAAAGTAGGGTTTATAGTATTACTGCGAGCAATGTAATCATTTTCCATGAATTGTAAGTACAGGTAACTCAATTGCTCTGGAGACGTATTTTTGGTTCTTTTTCATTCTACACCTTGTATTTTACAAAATACGTATATTTTAATGAATAAATAACATGTTAAATATATCATTTCAGTAGTTTACTTAGGTACGCCGTTCTTTTATTACAAATTGTAAAAATATCAATTAGTATCAATCTTTACCAGGTCGGTACATACACAGCTGTTAAATGCTTTTAATGGTTTTGAGGTTAGAACTGGTTAGAACTTTGACATTATAAACAGAAGTGAAGTTGAGACCTAGGTGGAGATCGGTAACTATGACTCTTACAGATTTGGTTCCAGAATAGCAAATTTTACAAATCTGTAAAGGTTCAAGTTACAGATCATAAGTATATCTTACAGATTCTGTACCTTATAGGTAAATTCTCAGAATCCCAACAATAGACTCCATGATTCGATCCTACAAAGTCATACATTTGACAACAACTGGCAGTTTAAAACCGAAATAAATAAGCTCTTAATTATGCCACGTTTACATTGAAACCCTTTTGTTAGGATACATTGGTATAATTTAAAGGTAAAAGCATTTGACCTTGTGAAGCGTACCAGTGTATTCCTTCTAAACAAAAACTGCATTATCCCCACATGTAAATTTAATGAGTTCCGCAATTCTGGGCGGTCTCGTACACACTTGGTGAAACAAAGCACAAATAGGAATTACCAACGTCGCTAGCAGGAATATTACTGCCACACAGAAATAAAAGATTGAAACGGGGATGGAATTCATTTACACTACGTGCTTTTCATTTTGCACTCCACAACGACATAGATGCGTCGTTTCACTTAACAAAAGACCTAACACTGCCATACACGTTTGTCACTTGTCTACGACCGATATTACATTATTCAAACCAACTCTTTGTTTCAAGAAGTTTTGATTAAAATTTTTCTCTTGAAGCTATAACAAAAACTGTTCGATCATGAAAATTCATTTCTTCAATAAAAATGTACCGATCGATAAAATATTAAGCAGATTCAATTCAATTCTCACAGAAATGGGACAAATATATAGCTACAGTATAAAAACCGGTTTCCCATTACGTGTGTCATGAACGGACTATGTTGCCAAGCACTGGAATAGTGTGAGTATCTTTTTTAGGCTGAAGTCGGAGGACTTTTGTTCCCCGAACAATGTTCGAGAAGGACACACTGAAATAACTGGGACAATACTAGATGAACACATATTTCACATGAGTTTTGATAGCATGATACCGGAGAACATATTCACTGAGCGAGTGAATATCATCATCTCTTCCAGGGAACAGGTGACACATCCAGGTAATTCTGGAGAAATCGTCTGGTTCACCGATGGATCCAAAACAAACCATGGCACTGGGGCTGGTATGAGTGGACCTAGGAAGAAATTGTTCCTCAGCCTTGGTCGATACACAACTGTGTTTCAAGCAGAGACGATTGCTATAGCCTGCATTGATGAAAACATCAGAAGACAATAATACCGGACAAAAAATTAAAATATTCACTGTCAGCCAGGCTCTGCTTAAAGCTATCAGCAATCCAACAACTGGGTTTAAATTAGTGAAAAACTGTGAAGAATCCCTGCTGGCAAGAGACAACAAAGTGTCTCTAATATGGGTGACGGCACTTGAAGGGATTGCAGGGAATGAAAGGACAGACCAGTTAGCTAAAGAAAGTTCTGAAGGAGCCCATGCAGGTCCGGAACCGTTTTGTGGAATAACAAAGGATTACATAAGAGAAGGAGTCGGGAACTGGCTAGTTAAGGAACACCAACTCAAATGGAGGCTGACACAAGGAGAACTCCATACTGAAAGTTTACTGGATAAGGTAGATAAGGAACTCTCGTCCAGGCTGTTGGAACTGGGTGAGAGAAATTTGAAGACAGTTACCGACCTGGGGAAGCATCTGCACAGGATAGGCAAAGTTAGTGAACCTATGTGCAGAAAATGTGAACTTTTTGATGAAACACCTTCTCACATACTCTGCTTCTGTGAGAACTCATAAGGACTCAGACAGAAGCACTTTAAAGTGGAAATGATACAACCATAACAACTACTGAACATCCCTCCAGTTGAACTGGTGGCCTATTATATAGAAGACACGAAGCTTCTGGAATAGAAGTAGGTAGATAACATGGGTAATGGTACAAAGATGCAGTTCAACTGCCTGGGCTGTTAAGCACAACCCAACGTATGAATGAATGAATGAGTATGAGTCTCTAGTAGATGTCGAATGAAGTTTACCAAATATTCTGCTTTCAATTTGAGTTATAGGTTAGTTCAAACATTGTCCAACAATGGTTTTAGTTGTTGTTTGCAAACAAACTTTAAACGTTTATGACGCTTCACGGCTAGTGAAATATCATTTACAGTTACTTAATTCAACTTAAGTGCTGTTGATATCCAACGAATTATATTTCGTTCGAAATTAATCATAAATTGTTCCTTTAAATATATATTTGTATTTTCTCAATAACATGCGAACTAAAAATTTCAATAATTACTAAGCTCAAAGCGGCAAAACATGGTGATTGACAGTGGATTGACAGCAACGAATAATGATATAAAACAAAGGAGCGTCTCTGTATAGACACTTTGTCCCATAAAATGGTTTTTATAAAGGTGGGTAGTTGTTGGTTCGTTATATTCACGAGCTCACTTGAAATGAGGCGAATATCGATCCCTTGGGGCAGATAAGCTTTTTCTCAGGATTATTTACGTATGATACCGTTAAAAACGTTTTCTTCATGACAATTTTTGATTTGATCAAGTTTTATCATCGGGTGAAATTCATATTTTCTTATGCACCTACCTCGTATGTGACTCTAAAATTTCAATACCTGCATCACAGACAGTCTTTGACAATCCGGATTCGGCGCAAAGACCCTAAATGGTTCTCCCGAGAACACTTTAGCGTCAATGCGCCGAATCCGGATTGTCAAAGACTGTCTGTGATGCTTGTGAGAACAGACCTATAGTCAAAAGCGCTCTTATCGTGCGGGTTCAAAGGTCACTAACCATATGTATCAAATCAGAAGACACAGAGGTTACCAAATATACCCGGAGAAAATAATATTGGTTGATGATTCCTGCACACTGGTTGACGAATTTCCGCTTTTTTATTCATTCTCGAAATAATCTATCAGATTAAGTGTCATTTTTTTGCTTGAGGATGCAAAATACCGGAAAATTGCTTCTTATTATTCATACAGTCACTTTGGATTGTCATTGTCATTTAAATAAAAACTTTGCTGGTGAAAGACTTTTTAAAATCGCTGAAAACTAAATACATATCCTTTTTTCTCCCGTCAAAATTGGATAGGTCTGTCTTATTCATCTTACGGATTTTATTTGGAAGTTATGATTAAACGTAATAAAAGAAAACAAAAACGGTGAGTATGTCTTTGTTGAATCGTATGACACGCATGATAAGAATGCATTTGACTATAGTTGAATTTTGGGTTTTCGACCATGCAGATTCATAAAAAAACTTCCCACGTGCTGCGTGCTTAAGAGGAAGATACAAAATAATTTCGTAGAATCAACATTTATTACTCGAAGAAATGTTCAAGTCACTTATTGAGAAAGCGAGTATCCAATAGTTATTCAACTCTCCAACTATAATATCCTTTTTCCAAAATTGAGGAAAGTTTTAGTAAAAACTTTCATGAACACTTTTTTAGCATCGCTCTTGTATTAGGTCTATGAAAAATATATGATTTTCAAAGTTAGAATAACCGGTATATGAACTTGTTGTGGCAAAGTAATATAAAAGTTTCAAAACGAATTGGTAACTCTGACCCACTTAAAGAGTAGGTATATATTCAACCATATTTGAAACTCTATAGATAACGAAAATATTTCCTTCTATTGTTATTAAAATATGCGAGTCCCCGTGCAACGTATGCAAAATTACAAACGAAAGTTTTCTTACCTTTAACAGAAGAAGACCAGCAAAATAAGATGAGTATCATAAAGTTCCTAATATTCAGCTCGTTCATTTTGTGAACTGCTCAGGGTTCTCTGAAAAAAAAAGGAAACTTAAAAGTTGTTCATATCAATTTCATTAATTAATTAGCAATGTCGTAAACCTTAGAGACATAAATTGTCTCAAGAAAAATAGGAAACGATCGTATATGCTTGGACTCATCACAGAGAAAAAATAGTTTTTAATTTTATTTCTGCGGATTGTAAATAAAAAATCCGGTCTACCCAGCTGCTACAATATCGCCACAAATTCGCAGACTTTTTATACAGTATACAGTATGTTGCTTAGTCTGCTCTCCAGGATTTAAGTGCTTGCCATTCCCAACTCTATCATTAGGGGACAGATGGAGAAATTTCCAAAATTAATCACCGTCTCATTGGAGTTATAGACTTCTAGGACCGGAGCACCCAAGAAAGGATTTCTCCATGAACGACCTACTGAAAGGACCAAGAGCCTAAAGGCTGAGGTGCCAAGGATTTGAAGCATCCGACTGGTGGTGCTTAGTTAGAGAATATCCCAGCTGTCTTAGTTCAAACAGTCAAACAGCCGAGAGAAGTATTAATTTGAGGACTCCAATGTGTCAAGTATGATGCCTAAGAGCTTCTCTGGTTGTGCACATATTCGTTTGCTCGAAGTAAACGTAATAAATTTTTTGGTTACTCAACTTGAAACCCATTCTCCATGGCAGTGATACATTCATTCACACATTCAACTACGAAGGAAATATTATTCGCAAACTGTAGACTGTAATTTGGTTGAAATATTGTTCATACATATTAGAAACAGTAGAGGGCCCAATTCAGATCCCCGTGGTACTACCCTGCGAATGGGTGATCCAAATCTACATATTGCATACGGTTTGTCAGATAAGATGAGACAATATTCAATTGATCCTTTCTAATGTCTAATATGCTTGATAATATATTTATATTCATAAAGTCATAAAGACCTTTTGGTACTCAGATGAACATTAAAATAATATACAATGAGTTATATTCGATAGAGTACACGCATATCTCATATTTTGCTTGGATATTAATTTATAATAATAAATATGATATCAAAAATTGCTAATTATAGGAAATAAACCAGTTTCCATTGGAAATTACACTCAAATTTTAAAATAGAATTCAAATTTCAATGCACTTTCCGACCACAACCCGAGGATTTCCGAACGCTACAGATGATACGTGCGATATGTCATATCTCTTGTGTTTACTTATGTCAATATGGCCGGTATTGCATTAGGTTATGTGTAGTTGTGTGATTGTATTGTATTTTAATCAACTATTAATTGCTTCATCGACGTAAAAATATCATTTATAAGTTTGTTTGAGACCATTACGTGTTTCTGTGCTTTTTTTATTTCTAAAAGTCAACGTAAAGTGGAAAGTGAACATAAATATTCGATATTTCCGAGGATATTTTAAAATTTTTGGAAGAATATATTTTATTTACTAGTTCAGTGTTCAGTGACGATTCTTTCATATTTTGTGAGTAAAGATATGGCTAGCGAAAGTTTTGTAAAAGCACAAACTGATAACTTGCCCAAAGTAGACTCATTTATGCCGCTTGAATTTATGAAGTCATACAGCTGCTTTGATGCAGAGGAAATGAGAGGAGTTAAAGTTTTATTTATATAATATATACCAACCATATTTTGATGTGTGGTCGTAAGAAAATGATGTTTTCATGGTTGATTCCTAGACATATAGGTACATAATCTCAAACTATTTAAGAATAAAAATTACTAGCATAGAAGTAGGTACTTACATTAAAATGGTCTTCACAAACGAAAGTAATGCCCTTCTCTTGAGTGTATTTTTGCTTGCGCCACCAGGTAAAGAAACAAATATTTTGTCTGGAGTTTTAATAGACGTTGATTCACACACTGGAACAATGCAATACTTGGAATACAACGTTTTTTCTCGGCTTCATCCATTTTTATAGCTTTTAGAAACAAATTAGGTCACAAGAACTCAGAGCGTGATACACGAATAAGAACGTGAACAAATGACGTCACACCATGGGGCAGCCATCTTTATGACGTGAAGCGCGTTTTGGCGTACTTTCAAATTTTATGTTTTCTAAAGTCGTTTTAAAAGTAAAGTTAATATTTTTTTGAAAAAATAGGCATGCAGGGTGTTAGGAGACTTGATAAAGCGTCAATTCTTACCAATAGCAAAATGTATGCTTGTACCCCATTGTATTTTTATTTTTTATTTCCTTTTACTTCCAGTTTTAGTTAATTTTTGTTGTGTACATTTCATTTTCCACTTTCCACGCCTTTATTAATAATTTAAAAGATGTTCAGTATTAATAAACGATCTTGTCAGTGAAAGCCCCGAGTTCTGCCCAACCGGATAAAAAAAAAGGGAAAAAACATTTTCAGCGCAAAAAATAAGGTCGGGTAGGTCGGCATAAAGGAAACATTTAATAAAGATGTGTTTCGTATCAGCTCAATTCGGAAAAACATGGTCATTTACTATATATGCCTTAGGGCCTGGGGTTATTCCACAAAACTCTAAACGAAGAAGACGCTCTGATGCGCTCACCCATTTGTCACCCTCGATGATTTCTTTCATCCTGGAAAAAAATTAAGTAGATCTAAAAGATTGAATAGAATGTGCACCGATGGAGTAATTGACCCATAAATATTATCCAGCATTCTCGGTGGATTTTAGAAATCTTACGTTCTACTCGCAATAGAGAAGAATTAAAACTGTTTGTAAAGTTTTGTATAGATTAATTATGTTTATCATTGTGAGTTTCATATACTTGAAAGGGAAATAGTTTATTCCATGAAATATCCCGTTGTTTTTTTAAATTTTCATGTTAAAATATTTTCAAAACCCGATAAATTCGAGTTCGGGAAATTTTTAGTTGTTTTAAATGTATGGCATTTCTAAAAAATCGAGAGATGCACGTTTTACTTTTGTTTCAATATTTTAAGAAGCAGCTTTTCAGTTGTTCAATTTCATAAATAGCCTATGAAACAATTGTCAACAAAGCCCTCGTCAATTATCCGTTACATCTGCTAAAAAGGCATGATCTTCAAGCCTCCAGTATCAATCACGCCTTTTATGACTTCAATCAAAATCTTTCCCAGCACTTTTATGTGCTGGTTAACGTGAAAAGAAAACCCCGAAAAACATTAAAAATTGACGATATATACGAGCGATATATAGATAAAAGAAATACTAATAGAATTTTTTTTCGGTAAGATAAAAAGTATGTTGGAAGTTTTTATCGTTTAGGTTGTTCTTGAACAAATTTAATTTTTCATGAAGAACAATTTATTTCTCGTGAATATCGGCGAGTTTCTTGTGCTTTTTCGACTAGAAAAAATTGTAAGTAGGTTAGTTGTAGTTTTTTATGCGCTTTAACTTATGAGTAGTTTCCCATATATGGGGTGTTGATAAAAGATCGGTCCACCTATTCTGGGATCAAAAATAGGTTGAGGAAACCCAAGGTGCCAAGGTCATGTGACGGCGCCGTATTGCGTGTCATCGTGCCTACCGTATATATCAGTTTACCATTGCTCAGCGTTGTTTTTATTTTGTTTTTCATTGATTGATGTAATTTTATTTATAAAAAAAGTCAATCAACCTCCCTCTATTTTTTGAATTGGTGACTAATCTATCTTCCACCCCTTCAGGATATTTATCGGTGATGGTATTGATAACAAGTGTAAGTAGTCTGCTGCTGCAAAAAGCATGTTCTATTTTATTCATTTCTTTTTATTATGGATTTCAAGAGGGGGACATCACCCTTTTGACCCCCCAGGTTCTTTTGAGGGTGGTATTGAACAAAATGTGGATCGTCACTGGAATAAAAAGTATATTCTGAAAATGTTTTTGTTTCTTTTTATCTCTTTGTAAATATATTTTTTTGGAAGATACAGCCACCCTTCTTAAATGTCAATTTCAAAATATTGAATTATTAAACTGTACTGTATAAGCAACAACTTTATTTATTCATATAATAAACAAGGTAATGAAAATCTAATGTAATATATATTCTTACTTCAACAAAAATGTTGTTTTTTATACTCATGAAAATACAAAGTGCTGTTTAATAATTCAATGTTTTAAAATTGAATATCAGTGACATTCCATATTCTGTTAAATTCAGCCCTCATATATAGTTGGGGCACAAAAGAGTGTTGACGCCATCTGAAAATATATAACAAATAAAAATAAATAAATGCCTCTCCTTTCAATTTATGGGTTTTCGTTTACCTCTGCCCCATATAAATTTCCATGAAATTCTCGAATAAATCACACTGTAAATTTTTTTGTATCCACTTTTGTATAATTTTTAATTTTTGGGACATCCTGCATATTGGAATCTATCCACAAGATAAGGCGCATCTATAGAAAATATTTCGACAGATATGACACAGTTATTTTGAATAGAACACCCTGTGTGTTATTTATTTTTCAGTAAATTTTTATGTCACTCATGTGTATACTTATAATATATTATTTGAGATTTTGAAAATCTGGCAGATGCAGACCTTTTTTATTTAAAATTCTAGGTGAACAACTCTAATAACAAAAAAAAAATTGCTTGTTTGGTCAATTAGTATAAAGGTCAAGGTGTTTGGTGACATGTCAAAAACTACTCAATTCTATACAGATTTCGTAATAAAAAATAGTAAATGTTCAACTTATGCATACATATCAAAAATCTCAACTATCATTGTTATCCTCTTATATTCAAACCTACGGCCATAAATAATATTGCTTAATATTAGTGGGCCGTGCTATTTATTATTTTATTTGGTTGGCAATATGGAACTGAATATCCTGATCATTAATTTCATACCCACTACAGTACTAGAGGGGATGGCTATAATATTCACTCACATGGCTATAATATTATTTACTTATATACTGAAAACCCTATTTATGCTTACTAAATTTGTTGAGTCAACTTATCAAAAAATAATAATACATAAAAGTCCAAAAAGTCGAAATAAACACGTGATTGATGTTTGGAAACTTAAATGTCAAGGCCTTTTCAAAATTTTATCTGCTCAGAATCTCTGTCTTCGAAAATTCTTATGAATCACAGTCTAATACACTCTAATGTCGTGTCACCACGCAGTTTAGAAATAAAAACACAATAACATAATCATAAATAATAACATACAGTGAACAAAACTAGAGCGACCGTTTTCCTGTTGAAAGATTTAGCATTGTAAAAGTTCGCTTATAATTAACACTGAAAAAATGTATACAAAAATTGTGTATAAATTTCTACCTTTTTCAATACCTCTACTGAAACTATATACAGTGTGTAAACCACTTATGGAATAATATTCTTTACGTCATTATTTTAGAAAATTATAAAAAATGCCGAGACACGTCAACTTTTGAATTGAGTTGTGCGTTATGTAAACATAAATGTAAATGTACAGGGTGATTCACGCAAGTATGCCATAGTCGGTGTTTTTTCAATGAAACACCCTGTATATTTGCATATTTTTGAAATCCTCTGAACCGATTCCAACAAACTAAATAATGTATGGTCAATTATGAATTATACAGGGTAAAATTTTATTTTTACAGTTATTAAGCACATACATAAAATACCTGATGTATTTGATTTTAATACATTAAAATAAATGCTCAAAATGTTCTCCAGCTAGTTGTTGGCAATAGCACAGTCTCCTATAGAACTCCTCCTTAACTTTGCTTGAAGTTTGAGGTGAAATATCCCTTATTTCTGTAGTTATCCTGACTTTGAGGTCTACAATTCTAGTTGGTTGTGTTGCATATACTTTGTTCTTGAGATAACCCCACAGAAAAAAAACTAACGGCGTAAGGTCTGGCGATCTAGCTGGCCACTCAATAGGACCTCTTCGTCCAATCCATTTATTGGGTAAGATTTCATCTAAATAAGTTCTTACCATTGAAGCATAATGGGGTGTTCCCCGTTTTGATGGAACCAAACATTTTCTTTCGGTAAGCTAGGATCTATTGCGTTGTGACATAAGTTTGCCAACGCAGGAATAACTTCATTTCTAAGCAATAGATAAATATTTTTCAGCTGACAAATTTCCATTTATAAATATAGGACCAATAATATGGTCGCCTATATTATCGGCCCTAACGTTCACCTTTTGAGGGTACTGTTAAGTTAATTTGTAGGGATAAAGTTTTTCTTTATGAAGACATCATAGCCCTTTCGCTCATGAATTAATTTGAGTGAATTAAAAATTCTGATTTTTTGGACAGTGGTTAATCGATTTTTTTAGGATTTTTATGACTATTTACAAATTTGTTGGAGCCCCTAATAAAGGGTTGCAAGGTGTAGTCGATCGACTACATTGTGATCAAGTGGTAAATTTGGTACAAGTACTTTCTAAGATCATAAATGGGCTTTGAAGAATTGACGTAGTCAATTGACTACACGGTGAACGAAAGGGTTAAAACAGTTGTATGACTAACATTATTTTCACGGGCAATTTGACGTCTACTTGAAGTTGGATTCTCTTCGACACTTAACAAAATATCCACTTTCACATCATCTTCAACGAAGTGTGGTTTTCTTTTCAATGGTTTGACATGTCCAAGGTCTCTGAATTGTGCATGAATTTTAGACACAGTACTTGTTAAATATTAGGCAATTCGGGATACCTGTGATTAAATAAGTTTGCCACTTCAAGTTGACTTGTGCAGTTATCCCCTTACCCGATCATCATTGAAATCTTAATTCGATGAGTCTCAGTTAAATATTTCATTGTTATATCGACAAGGAAAGAGTGTTTGACAAAGATTTTACAGTATAAACTGTCAACACATCAACAACTGACAGAATAGAAAACAACCCAATAAACACACAAACGTGTAATATACGTTTATATGTGATAGCAGACGTTGATTAAGCGTTACGGTTGATTTTCGCAACGTTACTTTCGAAACAATTATACAACCAAACGTTAATTCTACCTGTAATTAACGTATATGACTCAACTCATCACTATTCACTACCGTTATAAAACGTGTCTACATCGTGCTTTCTCAACGTATATTCAATCAAAAGTAAAAAACATTATATAAACGTTGAATATAACGCTACTCAATAACTTGAAACTTTAAGAAACCTATATTCTACGTTTGAATAACCACGTTTATTAAACTTATTGGAAATTACGGTATTTTTCCGTTGAATGAAGAACTTAGTAACAACTACATCCTTCGCGTTACCTCAAGACAACGTTTCTGATTGATTTTAATTCAACGTTGTCAACTACCTTAATTCACTCTCATTATGAAACGTGTCCTCATCGTGTTTTCTCAACGTATATTAAATCAGAAATGAGAACCATCACATAAACTTGAATTTAACACTACTCAGTAACTCGAAGCTTTTGAGCAACCTATATTCTACGTTTAAATAACTCTTCTTTTCTACGTTCATTAAACTTTTCAAGAATTACCTTTTTGATCCATTGAATGAAGAACTTAATACCAATCAAATCATTAACTCCACCTTGATACAACGTTACATATTACTTATTATTCAACGTTGTTGACTACCATTCTCCACTACCATCACGAAACGTGCCCTCATCGTGTTTTCTCAATGTATATTCAATCAGTAGTTAGAAACATCACATAATAAACGTTGAATTCAATACTACTAAATAACTCTAAGCTTTGAGCAACCTATATTCCACGTTTCAATAACTCTTTGTTTCTACGTTTATCAATCTTCATGAAAATAACGTTTATAATCCGTTGAACGAAGAACTTAAAAATAACTACATCATTGATGTTGCTTTGGGACAACGTTTCTAATTGCATATTATTCAACGTTGTAGACTTCCACTCTGCTCTACCATTGTAAAACGTGTTCTCATCGTACTTTCCCAACGTGTATTCAACCAAAAGTGTCAAACAGTACATAAACGTTGATCATCCGGATCAAAGCAACGTGCATAATAATCTCTTTGGTAGACCACCTCCCTTCAACATTTTCTCGTAGTGGTGTACCAACGTTGATACAATTATAGAAATATTACGTTGTTTCAATGTTTTTACTTCAACGTTTTTTATACGTTAATAATACATAATTTATAAAATTCATGTTTCCTTTGCTTTTCACTCAATAATTAATGAAAGGAATATGTAATGTTATTGTTAACCAACCTTGTGTAAATACTAACTTCTTCGTCACATCTAAAGACAATTTATTTTGATAAAAGTAATATTATATATTAAGTATTGAAAGTAGATATTAGACATACGTTGAATAGATAACGTTTCCGCAACTTGATTGCCAAGTGTATTGCGTTGCATCGAATATAATGATTAAAAAAATACACAATAACCAATATTTTATATCTATACCTCATTTTCATGTCCTCATTGGTCGAGTTATTTATTGTTTAAAATATAAGACCTATGGTTATAACTATACAGCATACCTGTATCAGTCATTCATCGAGGGAATTTATGCATATTCCTCATATATATGTAATTTATCACTCTTTGGCAACGCTGCACGGTCAGAATGGTCTGTTGAAACGCCACTCGCCATAGTCGCCATTTTGCATTTGTTGAAGATTGTGTCTGCTCGTGTTTGTTCGACTGTTAATAATTTGGTAAGTACCTTGTGATGTGTTAATGCACTGTAGAATATTAATTAATTTTTGCAGTTGACGTGAAAAAGGAATTTGGTGCGGCACCTGACGTACAGATAGCCGTTGCTACGAAAGATTAACAAAAATTCGCGAAGAAAGGGATGAATGACGCCCATAAATCCAAACAACGAAGAAATCCTTGAATCTCACTTTTAATTATAAATAATTTTTAGCAAGTGATTTTTAAGTTTAAAGGACTTTTGATTTAGTTTGTTTTCATAAATTTTGTATAAATATTATTTTTAATGCCTGTTTTATTATTATATTTTTTTTTAAATATAAACATTTGTTTTCATTTTCAGGGTTTGTACAAAATCCAGGAACAACAAAGAAATATATATCGGGACGAAAATCGAAAAAAGGCCTTTTCGATTATTTTTCAAAAGCTATCTAATGACACCAAACTCGATTAACCTAACACTTCTCCTGGGTGTAGGGCAAGAGCAACTTTTAATTGTTCCCCCACTTTTTTTTTCAGATTAGGATTCTCCAGAGAAAAAAAATTGCTTTGATTTCACGTACTATAATCGATTCCCCTTCTTAGGGAAGACGAAATCAAGTTTTAAACTTGATTTATGTCCAATTTTTGTGATACATTTTGTCTCTAATTTTGGAATAATAATACATTTTGCATCGATTATAGTACAGTATACCTACATGTTTTCAACGAATATAGTATTGTTTTGTTTTTAACTAGTTTCAGATGCTTAAACAACTGAACCGAACAATAACCGATTTGAAATTCATTATTGTATCAATATTGCAGACAATACCTACGTATTTTGTACCGAAGAAACCTAGTATGCCGAAAAAATAGATCTAATCAAGTTTTTAAATTTATCCCTCTCTTTTCTAGGTGTAGGAAGTTGCCCGCTACCCCATCCTCTGGAGGTATAGAAGGTGGGTAGAGTTTGGTGTCATTTGTGAGCTTTTGAAAAATGATTGAAAAGTAATTTTTCGATTTTTGTTCCGGTTTTTATTTCTTATGATATTTCACCGTTTCAAGACTTCGTACTAACCCTGTATGATATTCATTCTGAAACAACGGTGTTATTCCAATATTTTTCATGGTCCCCACAAATCGGACATCAACGTTGAAAATTCGTATTTCTGCAACGTTACATGGAAACCAAAAGAAATCGTTATAGTGACGTATAATCTCACTGGATAAATAACGTTGAAAACCCGCGGTTTGGTAGAGTTACGTTGAAACCAAACTGTAACGTTATATTTCAGTAGAGTTCACATTATAACAAGTATGTTTTCAACGTAAAAACAAATTTAACATCAACGTTATATATTCGTATATCTGTAACGTTACCTCGAAACCAAAAAATATCGTTAAATTGAAGTAGAATTTTAATGGATAAATAACGTTGAAAAACCGTGAATAAATCGAGTTACGTTGAAACCCAACTACAACGTTATATTTCAGTAGAGATTACATTATCAGGGGTATATTTGCAACGAGGGGATAACATTGAATTAACGTTATCAAGTAACGTTACCGTAAAACCAGAACGAAACGTATTTCCTAACGACATTTCGCCGTTTTTTCAACGATGAATGCTGGTGGCGTTACTTGAAAAATTCAACGTTTTTTTCGCGTATCTGTGTTTATTGGTAATCCACGTTATTTACTGATTTTGTCTAATTATTGGCGTTTTTAGGCAATTTTTAGGTATTCATGATAAAATTCATGGGCGTAGCAGGTTTTGTTTAATATACAAATACGTCTAATAATTAGTTAGTTCAGATTTTTGATAAATCCATATTTAGCCAATTTAAAAAAGTACCAATATTTCAAGTGTAATACATTATTAATTTTAAAATTTCACCCTGTATAATTCATAATTGACCATACATTATATAGTTTGTTGGAATCGGATCATTGAGAGGATTTCAAAAATATGCAAATATACAGGGTGTTTCATTGGAAAAACAACACCGACTATGGCATACTTGCGTGAATCACCCTGTACATTCACATTCATGTTTACATAACGCACAACTTTATTCAAAAGTTGACGTGTCTCGGCATTTTTTATAATTTTTTAAAATAATGGCGTAAAGAATATTATTCCATAAGTTGTTTCAACACTGTATATTTTTGGAACCATTCACTCAAATTTAAATAAACTTCTTTGAAAATGCCAATAAAACTGGCCTTTGAACAAATGGCCTTCTACAGAAGGGTCACGTCAATGCCTCCTCCATCTCAATCTCCTATAATCGTCGAGATTCTGTTTTGCTTGCTGAAGATTGGCCTTCAAAGCCTCATATTCTTTCTTAATGGTGAGAAGAGTACATTTTTTCTTGCTCTGAGGACTCTCCCTTTCACATCAATATGGGCCCTTTTGAACTTGCTGACTTTTCGGAGGGTTGTTCCTTATGTTGAGCTTTGAATGTTTGGGCACTGCCTTCCAGTATCTATAGGCTTTTTCTCAAAAGTTTTGGGGTCTCCTCCCTTTAGGCGAAACGTTAATCTCTCTTGCCAAATGAAGGGTAATAATTCCATTTTTTGGGGCTGCTTGGAATTCACGGAGGTCATAGCACTTCTTTGTCTGTGGGTAGTTTCTACCAAACTCTTCATAGATGCGTCTTGAGCTCGCAGCTACTTATTCTCAATCTCTTTATGATCCTGTTAAAAAAAAGACAAAGACCTCTACAGGCTTGTGGTTTTGGTAAATATTCCCCTTCTAATGCCTTTAGGAAAGGATCTTCCAATGAACTGTGCCTCAGAATGGTTTTTACTAATAATTTTGAACAATTATATTCCAAAAATGTTGGTCTATGAAAGCTTTTCAGGAAGTGAACCTGACCTTGATGGATTTATGCACTGTCTTAAGCTAGTTCGTACCCATTTTGACCTCTGGGAAAATCCCAGATTCAGAATATTTAAATTTGAACTATTATTATCTAAATTCAAATTATTGAAACGTTGAAGATCTCAATGAGTGCTTCTAAAAAATGAAGAGAAGAAAAATAATATATCGAATTCATTATCAAATGCACTAAAAAATTTGAATCCATTAGCATATTATTGCATCCGACATGTGAAACACTCCATATCCAACCCCTTAAATTTGAAATGTATGCCAAGTGCACGCTAGATGCATTTATCAGACCATCTTTCATGAACAAAGGTTTAATTCCCATTTCAAACAATTCTACTAACCACCTAGTCAATGTCTTGATTTGTTATATACGATTCTAGATCCGCATTGTCTCCTCATATCCAGGAAGACGTCTTTGTAAGGTACATAATCTATCTACGGGTGAATAAATAATTACTGTATATGTTTAATGTACGAACGTATATAATGTAGATGTGGAATTGAGAAATCATTTCAACGTTGTTATGCTGCTAAGTTTTATTTTCGCTCTTACGGAAAAATATGAGCATAATTTTGGCAGATTTCGACGCCATAACTTCGGTGTCGATACAGGAGAGCAGTGAGAGAGAAAAATAAACATTTACATTGAATAGTTCTACAAGTTTTTCTCTTCTAATCTCGTCTTTCTCAAGAACTACGATATTATTAAGACAATTTATACTAAATATACTACAAGAATTAGAATTCCGTTTCTCCTATTTTTCATATTTCGAAAGCGTACAGCGACTGTTTTTACATCTTTGTTAATTCTAATGATGAAAAATTGTATATACAGGGTGTACCAACCTTACGACAAACTTGGGTATATGCGTTATTTTAAGAAATGTCAAAAAATTTTATTAACAAAAACAGTAGATGTGTTGGAGGTCCATATTTTCAAAATTATATCAAACTATACATAGTGCTGCATAACTCCGTTACAAACCCAACATATGATTTTTCAAAGGGAAACCCCTGTATACTATAGCGAATTCGGATTGCTTACATTTTTTTGAAGCTTTTGATGTGAGGTTTTGCTACGTTATACAGAGTCCTTCAAAAGATATGGACACGTTTATGTGAAAATCTCTGTAGCTTGTTGTACGTTGAAGAAGAAAAATGTATTTTGCCAGAGTTCCTCAATATGATGTAATATCTTCGTATTCTATTAATTTTTAATTATTTTCTATATAGTATAGGTAGGTACAGGGTGGACGGAATCTCGAACCTGTAATTTTCTTTTTTCTTTCGAATGGAATACCCTGTATTTTATAGCAAAAATAGAATCTTCGATTATGTAACTTTAATTTTTTTTTAGCATTCCTCATACCCAAAGTTTATGAAAATAGAGTTATTTTGTAATATTTTTTGTAAACTAAAATTCTTGACCTATTATGTGAAAGCAATAAACGTTGTATGTAACAAAAAATCCTAATTAATAATAAATTTTAATAAACAATTTATTCTAAACAAAGCTTACCACCAAAAGTATAATCCTAACCGTAGGTTCAAAGTATTCACCGTTAACATCAATGCAATGCTGCAATCTTAGTTCAAATGATTGACATTTCTCAGCATATCAACGTTAGCAGATCGAAATGCCGCACTGATTATCTCTTTCTTGTCATCTCTAATAGCCAGGGGACTTTACAAAACCCCAAAATAAGTTGCGCCCCCTCTCATAGCATTTCATCGATGTTAACGGTGAACACTTTGAACCTTTAGTTTAATATTAGGGTTAGGAGTATACTTCTGGTAGCTTGTTTTGTTTGGAATGAATTGTTTATTGAAATTTATTATTAATAAGGTTTTTTGTTACATACAACATTTATTGCTTTCATATAATAGGTCAATAATTATAGTTTACAATGTATATTACAAAATAACTCTGTTATGATAAACTTTGGGTATGGGGTATGTTTGACAAAAATAAAAGTTACATACTCAAAGATTCTATTTTTGCTATAAAATACAGGGTGTTCCATTCGATAGAAGAAAGAAAGTGACAGGTTCGAGTTTCCGTCCACCCTGTATACAAAAAAAAAATAATCAAAATTTAATAGAATATGGAGATATTACATCATATTACGAAACTCTGTTAGGCAAAATAGAAAATTTTTCTCCAACGTACCGTAGACTACAGAGCATTGATTTCCCTTCGATTTTGACGTGAACGTGTCCATACATTTTTAAGGACTCTGTATAACGTAGCAAAATCTCATATCAATCGGTATAATATACAGGGGCTCTCATTTAGAAAATCATATGTTTGGTTTGTAACGGAGTTATGCAGCACTTTGTATAGTTCGATATAATTTCAAAATATGGACCTTCAAGACATCTACTATTTTTGTTTGTAACATTTTTTGATATCTCTCAAAATAACGCAAGTACCGAAGCTTGTCGTAAGATTGGTACACCCGGTATAGCTATTGCTTCAGTACGACAAGCTAACAACAATCAATTTTGTGAGCGACTGTTAAATTTCGAATCCAAGTAAATAATACAAAATATCTTGATATTTGATGTCTTACTCATGAATGGAGAATGAAACAAAGATCAAAATTTCAGACATGTCCATGTGCTGTATATTTTGAGCTTGGCAGTTACCAGAGACACAACTTATTTATCAAATATCATGTCAGCCAATGGTCAATCATGGGTCAATCGCAGTATATCAGAAGTCAGTGAATAATTCGAATGAATCAAGCTCGATCTGTCAACAGGACTGCATACCTCCGTTGAAATGAATGATTTTGAAGGATACATATATTGACGATATTGGAAAAGTAGAATTCGATAGATGGTGCTCTGAAATGTCAATGTCACCTTAGCAACAAGTAAAACAAATCGGCTGCTGTATAAGCCCTTTGATATTTAAGTGGTTTTATTTTGCTGTTTTAGTTATTTTCAGTGTGTGTTTTGTGAAACTTTTCTTTTTCTTTGATTGTGTTGTGTTGTGTTGTGTTGTGTTGTGTTGTGTTGTTAAACTAAATTTTGACTACTAATTTTTTTATTTTTGTAGTAATAGGTAGGTATGGTTGGTATTTGTGAAAAGTACAACAAGCATTTAATTAACTGTTTAGTTTTAGGTCTGATTTCGTGTTTTTATATTATTTTTCATATAATTATATCTATAAAAGTTGCAGGGAAGGTACGTTTGTATTGAGTAATATTTTAAATCTTTAATACCGACTTATTTTCTCTTTGATCTGCAATGAAAACAAAAAATAGAATAACATAACCTCTTCCATAATATCTCTGATTATATAAGAATATTACCTCAGAAATGATGACAGTTGAGTTAAATAGAAAAACACGAATAAACAAATAAAGTAAGAATTTACGGTAATTACGTTGACTTGCATATAATACAAAAACAGCGCGAAACGGATTATTTTACTCGTTGCGACAATAACAATTTTTTCCGCCAGAGGTCTCATTGAATTCTACTCCGCCCAATAGAATTGGAATTGGTATAATATTCAATTTGATGCGTTTAATTCCTAATCACTTCTTATAAAATTAATCCCTTTGTCTATCAGATCTAGACGGTACTCTATTTTCATCACGAAAATAATAATATTTGAAGGTTATGCCAAGAATAATCTCCAGGGTGCGTTCATAAACGAATGTATAAAGTATATAACACTTTACTCTGTAATGGAATTGGTTGACATTTGAAATGGAGCTCATTGTAACCCGTGATTCATGAACGCATTATGGTAACATAGCTGTCAAATTTTAATTCATGAACCCAAACCGAAGTAAATTTGTAACATTGGCAGCTGCACTAGGTGCAAAATATCATTTATTTGATGATATTGACGACGAGAGCGATAGTAACGACAAAGAAGAGATTTTAATAGTATCTCTTGGAAAAAAATTTGCTCCACAACGAATGGAAAATTATGTGGAGATTGTATTGGAACGGTTTCTTCCTTTTAAAAATTTTGTATTTGTACTTTCTTGTTTCTGGGTAACCGGTTACAAAAACTACGTCTTATTTGACATTTTTGAAAAGCGCAAACTCGATAAAATATTACCACGCTCCATATACCGGGGTCAAAAAATGTGTACATTGGAAATGTCAAAGTATATTCATGAACGCTGGAAAGTAGTCAGAGAATAACAAAAATTTCATTTATGAACGATGGTTGTCAAAAAAGTGTGAGGAATGTGTACTCTGTAACGTTTATGAACGCACTCCTCTTCAAAAAAAACACTACGCAAGCAAAGATCAGTAATAAGTTATACAATCGCCGAGAAACTTCTCACAAATATTCAAACAAGCAACCAAGTCATTTTTCATAAAAAAAAACAAGGTATTAAAGCGTATCCTTCGCTGAAATCGTATATAGTTTCACTAGGTGTCCAATACATTTTTGGTATTCCTACTGACTAAAAAATGCCTTTAAGACCAGTGAAATGTTTATAAGCGTTTTTTCTATTTGTTGAATGGAAAATCAAGAACTACGATAGCTTGTAACAAAGAAAAATTGAGATATTTTTGAACATAACTGACAACTTCCTGTAAAGGATGCGATTGATCTAGCGTAAACTTAAAGCTTGAAAGAATATCCATGCTCGACAAATATCGTAACAGCAGACTAAATCATATTCCTTGTTGTTGTCTCATTGTGCCTGAGGTATATAATTCTACAAATCGCACAGATTTCAAGGTATATAAGTTGTTATAAAGTTGAGGGCAAGAAAATTGCAGTTAATATTTTGCTGGAATAGAAAATGTCTTATCTAGAAAGAGTTTCTCTTAGTAAATGACTGAAATAAATTTCAGTACATTCAAAGTGGAAAAAATGTGTCTTGAAGCATCATTCGTGACAAACTCCTGTTATTTAAGGTATACGAGAAAGCCGTTCAAGAGTCAAGAGTATCCTTTTTCGTTTCAAGAGTTCAAGCAGAGAAAACCACAAATTCCTGTCTGTATATTATTTTTTATAATGGGAAGGTGAAAAAATTTCGTACGAGACCCGCCTCAAGGGGAATGAAGATTTTTTTTCGCTTGTCCAATTATAGAGTCTGGAGTTCGTCGAGTGAAAAACGAAAATAACTGGAACGTTAAGTTGTTGTTTCCAGTCAAACGTTCACCAAACATCTCGAAAAATAAAAAAAAGTATATTAAAGTTGGTAGATCAAAATATTCATGATAGTTTAACAGTATTTACATTTATGATTGCTTCCATTTTAAAAGTAGATAGTTTGAACAACTTTTAAATGTACATAAACTTGGTGAACTCTAGCAAATCTAGCAGATAAAAAGACTTGAACTTATGTTAAATTAAAGCATGAACTTGGAACAATTTAGTTATAGGTTGGGTGCAATTTACACACATAAAACTAAATAATCTCACCTCTTTTATAACCACACATTTTTTCCGTTCGATATCATTTAAAAATAGATACACTTCAAATATAAATATTGAATGTTACATCAATATCAATCAAACTGAACTAAATGGAGACATAGTTAAATTGATGAAGAAAATTTAATAAAACTGACAATCTGTTTCCGAAGACTAATGGATATAGAAACTCCTAATGTTCTTTCTTAACTAAGGGATGAGAGGGAAAGAAAGCTTTATTATCCCATCGGAAATATTGAGAAAGTTAATGGAAAATGTGTAATTATGTATTCAGATATGGTATAATTATATATTCTTTTTTCTCTTATTTTTTGGGACTCAAACCACAATAATGTTTTTTATTTTTTATTCCGACGTTTCGGTAGCGCTCCAGCTACCGTTGTCAAGATTAACTAGTAATAAAATAATTTTTGGTCCCTATTTGACACAACGAAAAAAATATGACAACTAGACAATCAATAATATTTTGAAGTTTAAGACTGCAAAACTTTGTTGTCGAAATTTTATTAAGGTCCATTCATAGTAGATCTCACCTCTGGTTAAATGTGAAATGAAATATTTTAGTTTTTTTACATTCTGACGATATGATAGTCTACTGGAAATTATGTATAACAAAAATATATTTTCAGTTCAATAATGATTTTTATGAACAGAATTTTGGTTTTGCCATGGGCTCTTGCCTCTCACCATTTCTATCAAATATTTACATGGAACATTTTGAAGCCAAAATGGTAAATAATCAAAAATTAAATCCAATTGTCTGGTGGATATATGTAGACGACATTATTTTTGCAATATGGCCTTATGACTTAGTATCTCTGAATGATTTTTTAATAAATATAAATGAAGGAGAAAAATCTATAAAATTTGAAATTGAAATTGAAAATAGCAATTTTTCACTATTTTTAGATGTTCTTATCAGTAGTAATACCCCTAGGGTCTTGATAATATCGAGATAATTTTGAGCAACACGCTTGAAGGATTCTCTACAACAAAATTTTGAGTATTTATCAATACCCGAGGAGGAGTATTCGATAAGATAATTTTTTACTTTGTAGATATCAAAAAATTGATTGTCAATCTGACGTTTAATAATTTATTCGTTATAATCAAACAAATATTATTCATTTTTATTCAAAACTACAGTTGTGAAAAGTACAATTGGTAAATTAATTGAATCGTTAGATGCATTAACAAATATTTGGCGACATTTTTAATCCAGTTGTCAGTTTGACGTTTAATTAATTTTCAATAAAAAATAAACACCAAACTGAAAACACCACATGTAGGGTATCGCTGCAATACAACGGTGATTGGATGAAATTTGACACATGACTTGAAATTAAGTAATTTGATTGGCTACTATATTTAGTAAAAAATTATCAGTAGTAAGGACATTGATAATTATTTGAAAAAATTGTATGACAAATTTCGAATTGCTTGGAAACAGACCGACGCCGTAGGCGGAGGTCTGTTGCCTACAAGCAACAAGCTTGAGAAAGTTGTCATAAAATTTTTGAGCATTTATCAATGTCCGAGGGTTATTCGGATAGAAAATTTTTTGCTAATTATGGAAAAAATACAGAGCTAAAACAAATCGTGACATTTCGAAATATTAAATATTTGAAACTTCAAAATCGAAATAAATCAATATGTGCTCATAGCAACGTGAAAATAGCCCATGGTCTGTTATCAGTGTAATGTTGACATGATTGGGTGAAATTGTTCATATGATAAAAAATGAAGAAATTTGATTGGTTCTTGGAACTATCAAAAAATTTTCAATAAAACACCAACAGGGTATGAAACAAGTGTTTATCGTAAGCCAACACACACTAATAGGTATTTGAATTTTGAATCAAATCATGCTATAAGCGTTGAAAAGGGGTAGTAAAATCTTATACGATAGGGCCAGAATCATTTGCTCTAATGATAATCATTTCACAAAGGAGAACACTATACTGAAAAATGTTTTAAATGCCAATAATTACCCGGCAGAATTTGTAAAGAAAGAAATCAAGAATATATAGAGAAGGGCTCATTGTTAATACCCCATAATAATAACAATAATATTAATAATTCAGCTAACATAATTTTTAAAAACTTGAAATACCGTATGTTAAGGGTTCATCAGAAAGAATTAAGAAAAGTGGTAATCAATTCAATATTCGAACCAGCTTTAAATCTAACAATACTTTGAGATCTATCTTAACAAAAACGTAACCAAAAAATGAAGAACAATCTTCAAAAAATTGCATATATCATATATCTTGTGAACGCGACAAATTCTATTTAGGTGAAACATCTAGACCATTGAAAGTCCGGATAAGTGAACATAAAAAATATATCAAAGATAGGGAATTCTCTAAGTACGGTATTTGTAAACATGCTTGGGAAGAGGAGCATAAAATTCAATGGGATTCGACAAAAATGATATTGAAAGAGCCCAATAATAAAAGACGAAAAATCAAAAAAAGTGCTTTAATACAACTAAATGCAGATAAATGTGTAGCTTCAGCCGAATATAGTCAAATTTGGTTAACAATGTTAGAAAGAGAATAATCAATAACCTGCGTTATCAGGATAGCATCATAAGATTTATCCAGGTTTTCTCATGATTTATCATTGGAATTGTTGTTAATCGATACACGCTTCAATACACCAAATCACCAAACTGAGTTATACATATTTTGAAAACAGAAATAATCATACACAAAAAAGAAACAACAAACGCGTTTTATTAACAACATTTCCAAAATAAGCGAAAAAAAAGCTCTATCCCAATAAAAACCGTTCCTGGAACGTGCATTTCACTGGATTCCATTTCTAGTAGACTATCATATCGTTAGAATATCATATTTTACCAGAGGTGTGATCTACTATGAATGGACCTTAATAAAATTTGACAACAAAGTTTTGTAGTCCTAAACTTCAAAATATTATTGATCGTCTAGGCCCAGTTGTACAGTCTCGGTTCAAGCCTTGGTTCTACTGAACTAAGTTCAGTGATGAACTAGGTTCAGAAATATGTTTCCTTTGTACAGGTCATATTTGAGCCCAGCTCTACAAAACTTGGCTTAAGGAAAGATTTGTTATGTTGGTAGCGTTTGCACGTGCGCAGTTGATTCTTTCTGTCAAGAATCAAATTTTATTTGTAAGAATATGAAATTTTCACGAGGTTTTTGATCTATGTTCATGGGTTATTGTTGATTATTAATCTTGAAAAATAAATAATTCGTGTTTAGATTTCATTAAAGTAATTTATTAACTGATGTCTCACAGCATAATTTATATTGGTTATGTTGTGAAAATGTATATATGGTTCAATATTTACATTGTCAACAAAGTTAACTGCTGCTTCATCTTCTTCATTGTTTGGAGGATCTGGCTCATTCAAGAGTTTAGCAATATTCTTCAAAACTGCTAAGGCAATCACGACAGCCTCAACTTTTTCTCTTTTCAGTCT
Organism: Galerucella pusilla; assembly: GCA_910591695.1. Lineage (NCBI taxonomy): Eukaryota > Metazoa > Arthropoda > Insecta > Coleoptera > Chrysomelidae > Galerucella > Galerucella pusilla. Next base: position 4,242 of record CAJUYI010002604.1, on the reverse strand, counting down.
AATTCCAAAAGCAAGTATAGGAAACCTTCTTTTCCATTGTCCAAATGTTCTTTCTATGCAATTCCTTGTTCTGATCTGAGATTCATTGAAAAGTTGTTCCTGCCTTGTCACAGGATTAGCGAGGGGTGTTATTAGGTAATTTTTTAATGCGTAGCCACTATCTCCAACTAGGATATATTTCTCGAAGTCTCCTCGTTCAAATCTAACTCTGATGCTTGAATTGGCAAATATTTGTGAGTCATGCGTTGAACCAGGCCAACGGCACACTACATCCTGAAACATGCAGTTCGAGTCACATATGGCTTGAACATTAAAGGAAAAGAACCCTTTTCTATTCCTGAATATTTCTGCATTATTTCCTCCAGGTGATATGATTTTGACATGTGTGCAGTCGATAGCTCCAATGCACTTGGGAAATCGTGCCACACTATAAAACTTTTAAGAGGCATTTCTAAATTCAGGTTGAGTTTCAGGCATTCGAATATACTGGTGATAAAGCCCTGCCAAAGCTCTGATTACCTTCCAAACAATACGACTTGCTGATCCTTTCTCTATGCCAACAAAATCCCCAACTGTCTGAAGAAAGTTCCCAGTTGCAAAATATCCCAAAGTTACGAGCACCATTTGTTCAGTAGTTACAGCATGATTTTTAAAAAGATATCAATTACAAATGAATAACAAAGGAAAATAAACACACTCACCAATCTGTTGGAGACAAGATTTGTGCTCCAACCTGGTTTATAACAAAGCGAACATCCTGCTTGGAAAGCCGAAATCTTTGCACAAATTCATCATCATTCCATTCTTGAAAATGATCCATGCTATTTCTATATTTCTTTCGACGTCTTCTAGCGTTTATTAATACTTCTACTGCTTCGACAAAGTCTTCATCATCTGTTAGTTCCACAAGATTTTCAGGTAGTTGGTGAGCCATTATTTTTATTTGACACACACATACAATAGTTAAATACTGATATCACAACGATTAGGACAAAATAATACAAAAATTTAGGTAATGTTATAATAGAACTAGGTTCAAGCGTCCAAATTCGACCGCTTAGTTGAACTTGATAAAGCGGCATCCAGTGAACCAAGCTTTACCTTGAACTAGCTTTGTACAACTGAACTTTGAAATTTGAACCAAGCTCAACCTTGAGCTCTGCTTGAACCGAGACTGTACAACTGGGCCTAGGTGTCATATTTTTTTCGTTGTGTCAGATAGGGACCAAAAATTATTTTATTACTAGTTAATCTTGACAACGGTAGCTGGAACGCTACCGAAACGTCGAAATAAAAAATAGAAAACGTTATTGTAGTTTGATTCCCAAAAAATAAGAGAAAAAATAACAAGTAATGCCACAAGGAACTTACAGAAGATATAATGATATATTGATGATATGGTAGAAACTATAGATCTTGTCGAATGTTTAATGTTATAAATTATCATTTGATTTTATGGTTTGTATGAGAATTTTTCGCGATATAACTGTGCCAGACAATTTCTTGTCCCACAAAATACATCGAGACGAATTTTAAGCATTTTTTAGGGCGAAAACATTTTTTTTTGTCGAACATTTTAAGGCAAGGGAAATATTTCGATTAAACTGGTCTCCGCTAACTTTCTTATTGCCTCCGAATTATCAACTCAAAATTCACTGGAATATGTAAAACTTTCCCCTGAATCGACTAGCGAAAACTAGAACGTTCTATCTCTCCAATTAATCAAGTTATGTGCATCTTTTGTTTTGAAAAGTGGATTTTCGAAAATTTCAAGACTATATTTCAAGAGAAAAATAATCTTTATACAAAAGCAAACTGTACCAGTCAATTTCTCGTCCCTTAGGCATTTTTAATGTCGAAAAAGAATTTTTTTTTTCAAAGTTTGAAGCAAGTGGGAAATATTTAGCGATATAAACTGCTTTCTGCTACACAACTCGGTCTTATTTATTTACTCATAGGTTTTGCTAGGTGATTTTGCGGATATTATATTAACACAGAATATAAATTTCTGTAGAAAAAATATATATGATCTCCTTCGAGTCATTCTCAAAATTTGAACGTACAATTAAATAAATATCCGAATTGAGAGAACGACTAGTGAATATCGCTTCGAGTTTTTTTTATTTGACTTTATTTCCAACTGGCGGCGTCTCTATAACTCAATAAATTCCTGATGCATACCTAAAATAATTAGTTAATCAAATTATTGATCTCGAGTATCAAGATGAAAATTTCCAAGCAGGAAATTTGACGAAACGTGTAACTCGATAGCTGGGAACCGCGAGACGAAGCAAACGCGAAGTTTTTTTTTCTCGTCGAAGATGTTAAAAACGCTTAAAACTTTCGGAACGAAATTTGAATTCAAATGAGCTTAATTTGGTTGAAGACATGAAAATTCCATTTCTAGTACATTATATTCATTGCATTGAAATTTTACATCTTTTTAGGCTGTCTACATGTCCATAATTTATTTATTTCTTGCATAAAACTCTCATAAATCATAAAAGTAATACTAACGTCCAAAACCGCTCTACATGAACGTGGTACAGTACCTTTATAAAAAGATAATGGACCTTCATGAAGCAACGTCTTGATGAAACAGTCCAACGTACTTTTATACTTTACAGCATCTATAGCTTGCATACGCGTTTTTACGACATCTAAAGGATTATTGAGCACCACCGAAACTAATCCAGCTAACGAACCGAAAGCACCAACTACGTATTTTGGAATAGGTTTGTGAGCATCATCGCCTCTGTACCAACTCTTACACTTATCCATCACCCAAAATCGTGTAGCTTGACTGGTACCTTGTCTGGCAACAGAAGCAGCTACACCTTTGTACATACCACTGATTCCTTGTTCTTTGAACATAGCTCCTACTCCATGGATTGATTCTTTATAAATAAATTTTCCTGATCTTTGATCGTCTATTAACTGTACTTTTATTGTCTCAATTGGTGTTACAATTAGTAAAGCTTCAGTAATACCAGCTGCAAAACCGCATAGAAAACTCTGCGCAGGGTTGAGGTTATAGCTTTCTGTTATTTTCAGCAGCTGCTCTTTATATATTTCAAAGGATCCAAATCTTATGGTTGTCTTTATTATAGATCCACACAGAAGAATTGATAATCCTCTATATAGACCTCCAACACCATGAAGCTTTACGGTTTTTTTCACGCAATCGATTATACCTTTGTATAGTTTCTTGTCTCCTTTTTCGTCCAGCTGCAACTGAGTCTTTACGTATTCCGTTGGATACATGACCAATGTTTCTAGACAACTGGCAATTCCACAGAAAAATATTGCCCGTGACAATGAGTGTTCACTGTTAGGCTTCACGGAATTGATCATCGACGGTCGTTTGAAGGGAGAGGAAAATCCTTTTTTTGAGGACGTATCCTCCATTTCAAGTTTGACTGTGACATTCACAAAACAGTCTAACCTAGGTTAGACATTTCAATTCCTATGACATTCCCTGCCACTATACTTTGTTTTTAAACTAAGAGGGTAAGCTCGGCATGCCAGCTCTAAAGTAGAGAGAGTAGAGTTGGAGAATATGGCACGTGATCAAAGAGCGAATAGAGTGTTACTTTACCGAACGCGATTGTATTTGCAGGAAAATTAGAGGTTAAAAGAAGTATATACCTAAATATTCAGAAGCGAACGGATTTCATGAATAAATTCATATTTAAAAGTAAAGTTTTGTGTATAATGGATCAGAGATTACAAAAAGTTGTCATCCATGTTCTTATTAAACAAGCTAGAAACACTATTATGGATTCCAATTCTGATGATGAATATATATAGTCGCTGCGCTTTACATCCACACATTGTTTTTTGAGTTACAATAAATAATAATTATTAAATGCATAAAATAAACCAATTTACAACTGTCTGACTGTTTGGGGATAAAATTTAAATAAGTATGCACATTGCGCATTTCTTCTGTTCTTTATTTACACACACAATGAAAGAAAACTTCGAAAGAAAACAAGAAAATAAAGATCTTAAAAAACAGCTAGATAAACAAGATAAAAGGATAGAAGTCTTAGAAAGAGAACTGAGGAGTAAAAATTTAATTATCTATGGAATCAGTGAAGTAATGGATGAAAATACCGAAACTCAAAAAATAAGGGGTTCAGCTAAAGTTCGAACATGATATAATGGATATCAGGAGATTAGGAAAGAAAAAGGAAAATTCAACTAGACCAATATTGTTGGAAATGGCTCATAAAAGTA
>CAJUYI010002603.1:0-29981 GCA_910591695.1 Galerucella pusilla | reverse complement strand
GCTGGTCTCTAACGATAGAGTTTTGTTAGAGAAAATCTTTCGTTATACTTTGATAGGTGTCTACTGAAGAACATGATGATAATGGAAGCGGTGATAGGGCGAAACCGCTGGTGTTTCTACTGTAATTCCTGAAGACCATTGCCTGTTGCTATAGTTATTATTATTAGAATAATGGGTTTGCTGATTATATATTGGGCAAGGTGCTTGTGGTATAGTTGGCAACGGATTTGCAATTTTTTTCAATAAATTGAGAGCTCCTATTCTAAACTCCAGTTTTTGCTCATCGTTAAATTTTTTTAATGACGGTAATAAAGAATCCAGAAACGACTTATCTTAATCGAACTGTGGATTCTGATTCCTATCCAAAAAACGGATAAGGCTGTCTTCTAGTTTATTTGATTTTTGTTTACGCTTACTTGTTTCAGCGCGTTCTACTTGTACAACTTCCTCACCTTGATCTAGCTCGGTATCAAGCTCAACATCCTCAACTGTTTTTGGCTCTTCCTCTATCTGATTTTCCAAATTTGTCTGAGTGCTGAAACAATACGCAAAAAAGTCAAAAACAAAATGTTATTAAAAAGAAAATCAAAATCACCTTAGATCTAGAGTTTTCTCCAAAAATTTTAAATTGTCGTAATAAATATATTCACCCTGTTTCCTAGCAGCTGCACCACTTTTTAAAGTCTTTCCTTTGGCACGGCATCGTATAAAGGCATCCCTGGCTGTTTTCCATCTTTTTTGTAGCTTATCCACTTAAAAAAAAATTTAATTAAATTTTTATTTCAGGTACCTAGCGAGTGGCAATACTTTCACTGATTTACACTATTCGTATAGATTGGGTGTATGAACCATAAGTTTAATTGTATATGAAGTTTGTACTGTCATTTGGAAACACCTAAAAACTGAGTTTATGGGAATACCATCTGGAGAAAAATGGGAACAGATTTCTATGGAATTTGAAGCACGTGCCAACTTTCCCAATTGCATTGGAGCAGTTGATGGGAAGCATGTAAGAATAATTAAGCCGATAAGAAGCGGGTCAATATGTTTCAACTATAAACATTTCTTTTCTATTGTCTTGTTGGCAATTTGTGATGCCAATTATTGTTTCACTTATATTGATGTTGGAGCATATGGCAAGTTTTCAGATTCAACAGTATTCAAAAGTGGACCCTTTATGAAAAGGCTTGAAGAGAATACTCTAAACATTCCTATTGGAAAATCATTACCTGGCACCAACGAAACTATAATGCCATATATTATAGTGGGCGATGAAACCTTTCCGTTAACAAAGCAATTGTTACGCCCATATGCAAGAAAGAATCTTAATTATAAGAAAAAGATATTTAACTACAGATTAACCCGTGCTAGGAGATATATTGAGTGTTCATTTGGAATACTTTCAAACAAGTGGAGAATTTTTCATAGGCCACTAAACGTTAAAGTTGGTTTTGCGGTGACAATTGTCAAAGCTTGTTGTATTTTACACAATTTGGTTCGATTAAGAGACGGTTTTAGATTTGAGGATACCTTAATAGTGCATGGGTTTAAGGATACTGCACAAGGAGCATCTCAAAATCTTGTTAGCAACGCAGTAAGAGACATGTTTGCTAATTACTTTATCAGTGATGGAAAGGTTTCTTGGCAAGACAGTAAAATACATTAATATAAACATGCAAGTTCTTATTTTTGAATAGTAATGCCATAAAAAATATGTTGTAGGTACTTACGTATAGTTTTTTTTTTCTTCCTCTAATAAATTATTAAACTGATCAATTACTATTCTTCCTATATCATCCCAGGATTTTTGCCGTAAGTCCCGATGTTTATACTCTTCGTTAAAACTATCCCAAAAAATGGGTCTCTGTTCAACTTCGCTAATAAGTATTTCCGTATCGATAAACCTATTATCATTAGCCATTTTCTGTTCAAAACTTAAATATTGGTTGGATTCGGCAACAACGAGAAGCACTCTCAACCACATACGCTGGTATACGCGTCGTACCATCTGAAAACAACAACTAAACGACGAGCAAGCTGCGCCTCGCGTTCCTACGTGGAGCACACGGGCTGAGCCGTCGCCCGGCGTATGAATTGAAGCGCGCTCACGGCCATCCGCTCTACGCGTCCATTTGAAAACCTACATTTAATTTATGATATCTGACCTCACGCGTATGGTACGCGCGCGTTCCATACGCGTCCATCTGAAACGGGACTTATGAATTTTATCAATTCGTTCTTCTACAACATATTCCACATGTTTAATATAATATTCACATTCCTCTAATTCTTTTATCCTAAAATATCCAGTTTCAAGGCCAGTAAATATATTTTGCAAATAATTAATATATTCAATCACTATAATTTTTCTGCTCTCCCTAATACAATATTCGGAAATCAAATCACTTAAACTTTCTCTGGATATTCCAAGTGCATCATTATATAGCTCACTTACAACATTTATTATATGTTGAATGTCTTTTCTACAAAAAGTATTATTAGAATATAACTCGGAAACAAAGTGTAAAGATTTATTTTCCACTACTTCGGAAAACTTTTCAAAACTTTGTGAGGTATTCAGAATCTTCTGAAACTAAAACATCTGCTGCAACCTTTTCTGCAGAGTCATCAAAATTATCTACATATATTTCATTACTTAAATACTCTTTTTCAGAACTAGTGTGATCTAATTTTTGGGTCGAATTATTAGAATTATCTTCAAGGCAATGCTTTTCAAGGTGTTTCCGAAACGAATTAAGAGAATCAAAGTTTCTGTAACAATTTGATTCCACACATTTGTAATTAAATATTTCTTCAGCACTATGTAATAGTTTCATATGTTTTAGCATTATTTTAACATCTTTAAAACTAGTTTGACAAAAGCTAAAAGTAAACGTTTTAAACAAAGCACCTAATTATTTTCACTACGAAAAATAGAGTTATTTACCCAAAACCACAACAAATCTAATATCAGAACATACATCACCTACTTGATTTAAGTGTGAAAAAAATTTACATGCGTGATGACACATCGGCTACCACAGAAGAACTTGCGCTATTTTTGGTCTTATTTGGTATCTTAAAGACCAACTCTTGGACAAAATTTCATACGTGCCTGCTATCTACTGGGTAGGGGAGAGCGCCCATCAGCTAGACACTTTTTTTTCCAGCCGATGTAATTTTCTTATTACTTGACGAAACTGTATAAATTTTCCACTGTATTAACCTTGTAGTATTTATTTATTAGCTCTCAAGTGTTTTTTATTTTTTCCTTAAGATGGATTTTTCCATTTGGAAAAAATATTCTAGTGCCGAATGTCTCAGTGTTGGTCGCACGTACCCAATAGTGAGACATAATATATCTTACACTGAGACGAGAAGGCGAAACATTTCTATTTTTGAAAATATTCATTAAAACAGATATTTATCTAATATTTAACATGGTAACATCGATTTCGAAGGAAAATGAGGCTCTCTGACGACTGGTGTGTCCGCATAGATTTGGCGGTGGCATAATCATTTTAATATCAGATATTGAAACCACGGACTCATCAGAAACATCGGGAAATACAAATTTGTTCATTCCCTCCTTTTGGTTTCTCAGGTAGGTGATATCAAAACTTTGGCCCAAGTCATTTTCTTTCAGAATTTGCCCCACGTGATAAATCTTGTTCTTCTCCGATTTTCCTGTGAATTCGACAAGCACAGAATCATTTATTTTTGGACTCCTGTTTAAGCTCTCAAATCCATCTGCAGGTATTGTAGCAAAGCACTCATCCCCTGATGATGAATCTAAAATTGGGTCTTCGTCTGAGGTTTCAGAATTATCATCAAATACCTGTTTCTTTGTTTTCTTAATTTTTAATAATTGCGTTTTATTTTCTTTTCTTGTGGTTTGTGCTCTCGTTATACTTCTTTCTTCTATCCCATTTTTTCTGGCGTATCGGTGGCTATTATACTTTTTCCACGTTTTCGTGTGTTTTTAGATTTACGAACACCTGCTTTTGGAAAATCTTTAAATTCTGCTGGACTTATGAAAAGTTTGGGCAATTTATCTTCAATTTCTTCAACTCTGTCTTCTTGTTTTTCTGGAGTATTTTTTTGTGAAGTGGCGACACTTTCATTATTAGAATCTTCGCTACGGACATCAGCTTCATTTTCATTTTCATTATTTTCATTTCGGTAACATTGCTAGGAAGGTAGTCAATATCAGTGAACACGTTTGCGTCAAACGGATAAATACCACACTTTTTAAACGTGTTTATTATATTACTTAGGATTAAGGACTTTTCATGTGCAAATCCAACACATTCAGCCACTTCCTATATGGAGAAAGGTTGGCCTGGATGCTGCATCTGCCAATTATCTATAGCTGCATTATATGCTGTTGACCAACGTCAAGTAGTTACATTTTATTTGTTGAGTGCGGCGGAAATATCAAAATTTTTTTTAATCTTTTGCCTCATTGAGTACTGCAATGTTGAAAGGGCTTTCGTGGTTATCATAAATCAAAAGACTTGGACTTTCTCTGGAACTGTTGGAGTGTTTAATGAAGTGTCTCATTACCTGCAAAAACAAATTTGCATTCATCCATCCACTAGGTGCAGCCAACCCTAATGTCCCTGGTGGAGCTCCTCGATTCATATGCTCCTTGAAGTGCTTTTTTGGAAAAACCATAGCTGGAGGTAAGTATTGCCCTGTAGCACTTATTATGCAGCAGGTTGTCACTAGGACACCTCGTTCTCCACTTGTTACCTTGTTGACCTGTTTGTGGCTTTTGAACTGTTACCGTTGCAGTCTCATCCAGATTATATATTCGACGACCATCAGCAAAATTGGGAGATCTTGAGTAAATGGCCTTCAAATTCTCGTAAAAAACTGCCAACCAGTCTTTGATATGCATTCCAAATATTCTTCTTTGCTTATCTGCAACTGCCTTATTATGGCACCTATGAAGACAGAAATATCTCTCAAACTTACAGATGTTAATCTCAAAGAGGTTAACCTTTATTTTATCAATTTATTAATATACTCGAATGTCTGTTTCCTATACTCAAATTTATTGAGTGGACCTCAAAAAAAAAACAATTGATGGCAAAATTAATTATTTTCAACCTGGCTGAATTCGTACCATTTCTAGTATGAGAATAGTTTTCCAAACTGCCATTGTTCCTAACTTATCAGACTATTCAATAGCTTTTAAATCAACCAGAGGATCTGCATGGGAGATACTAAGTCACTATATTTCTTATAGAATTTACTTACTGTATGCACAATCAATCAGTATCAATTTTTGTAATTCAAAATTGTGTTTGGCCCCTGTCCAGCTGCATAGCTCTGCCAAATCATTAGTCATTAACTTCCGTAGAACTCGTTGTGTGAAATCCTTTTCAGATACACCTCCAATGGAAAACAAAATATATAGGGTAATTCCGGGAGAGATGCCGATTTTTCACATTTTCTTGATTTACTAATTTCACAATAATCATAAGTAATGAAACTATCGGCTATCGGATGTAATATTTATTTGGTAAACAAGGTACATAAGTATTATCCCTTAAACTAAATGCAATAAACAATCAAAAAAACATTTTCGCACACTCTGTAAATCGGCATCTCTACCTAATATTACGGGAGAGATACCGCAAGCTTAAGGTAGAGATGCCTCTACACTTTTTTCTTTTTAATGAGCAATTTTACGCATATTTCGCATGTATTTTGGTATTCCGTGCACCCCTCATGCAGCCACTGCCGACAATGGATGCACTAAATCCAGTCATCGGTTTTGGTTGTCTTGGTATACTCTTCACCACACCCAGTATAGGTTGCGTTATTGCCAGTTTCCATGTACGAGCTGCTGTCATGAATAGAAATGTCCATATCTTCATCAGTAGATTCCTCCAACTCCAGTTCATTTTTTTCCTGTTTGCCTTTGGGTATCGTTTTCGCAGCAAATTTCCCTTTTTTAAATACGATGCGTGTTTCAGCACGTTTAAGTTTCTTTAGTTCCATCTCTTCTTTACGCTCTTGGTTTTTCTTGCGATTTTTTATGCCTTCTGCACTATTTAAAATGTCTGCGATTTTCTTAGCTTTTCTCCTAACGTCTAGTACAGCAGTACCTGGAACAGGTGATACAATGTCCAGGGCTTAGCCAGGCGTAAGTTTTGGAGGAGTCGAAACGTGCGTGGTTTGGGCTGTTGGTAGTTCAGCCGATTCAGCAACGTGTGTAGTTGACGGCTGTGGAGAAAATCTTCCTTCTTTTTGACACGGCACTTTCGCAGGCGCTTCATTTGTTCCCACGTCAGTGCACCTATAAGCGTAGTCCAGAATGTTTTGCGGGTTAAACGGATAAATTCCTATCGCCCTAAAACCAGATGTGGCGTTTTGAACATTCGCAGATTTTCCCCAAGCGACACCTAGGAGTCTTCCGAACTGCAGCCTACTAATTCTTCTGTCGACGTTCGATTTCACCCACGTATCACAGGCTTAAAAAAATGACGCTTTTAAAGACTTGAAAAACGAACGGTTCAGCGGTTGGAGGTAGTGTGTGGTATGTGGGGGAAGGCAAAGAAGAATGGTTTCATTTTCATCAGCAAATGTTAGTGTTTCGACTGAACTGCAGTGTGATCCATGGCCGTCAAGTATTAATACCACTTTACCTGCAGTTTTCCTTGGGACAAAATGAAACTCCAGCCACTCTAGAAAAATGTGTGTGTTGATGTACGCCGAATTCTGGTTCATGTACACTACAGAGCCTGGTGGCATCCCATCCTCATATTCGGGTTTTTTATTTTTACCCTTGAAAATGCACGCGGGTGGCAAAAAAGTTCCTTCTGCGTTGCAACAGCCTATAACTGTTATCTGTTCTCCCCGTTCTGCTGCTGTCAATGCAGACACGACTTTTGATCCTCTCTTGGCAATGACCTCCCCTGGACGGTTGTTCAGTTGGAGTCCAGTCTCATCCATATTTTATAGACAAGCGGGTTTGCCGAGTAGCTGATGTTCCTCCAATATAGAAGAGAGTAGTTCAAAATATTTGGCAACTACTTCTCGATCCATGCCGACACTTCTATTGCGGGACAGGGCTTCAGCCTTCCTTATGGACAATTCAGGATGTCGTCGTAAAAAGGACGAAAGCCAGTCACAACCTGCGAGTTCAGCTAGTCTATTAAATTTGTGCTGTATTTTCAACTGCTCTGCTAGGTAAAACGCCATTCGTCTAATTCTAATCTCGTAGGAGTAAATCCTCTCACCTGCAGTTTGTTTATGTGTATAACAATTTTCTTTTCAGCGTTCACCAAGCAAACTGTCAGGTCCCATTCGTCCTTTTCTGGAATTGCCGGATGCAACTCTGCGTTTTAAAGTTCTTGGTGGAATTTCAAAAACTCTAGCAGCTTCGTTTACATCCATACCTTCTGCTATACTCTGCAGAGCAGCTTCTAAGGCTTCTTCGGTCCACTTACCCCTATCAGGACACTTTTTTTCATATTTGCTCGGCATTTCTGTAATTGAAATATTTTTTTAGTTCAGCTTAACATCCTATTAAAAATCGGCATCTCTCCCGAATTCCCGGGAGAGATGCCGAACGCCCTTGAACAGTTGCAACTGGGATAAAGATGACACAAATACGCAAATGTATAACCTTATGCTATGCTGTTTCACTATATTCATGCAAATTTTATACTAGAACATTTATAAAGTAAGTGGAGTACACTAACCTTATACTCCGAAAAACTTTTCACTTGGTAGAAATTGAAAATCTCAGTTAAATTGAAAATGATAGGAGATTGCACAATGCCGACTACAGACTTCGATAGGCAATGACACGTGTACCTATACGTGGGCGCGTAACTTATGTCTCGCAGATAGGTACGTTCGGAAATATGGTCAATCGGCATCTCTACCATGCCGGCATCTCTACCGGAGTTACCCTATCTAAAAAATTATAAATTGTTAATTACGAGTTAGATTCCCAAGAAAATGTTATCCTCACCAACGCATATTTTTGCTTTTCATTTTGTATGAAGTTCTCTAATAATTGGACCATCTCTTCGATAGACTGGGGTGGTAATTCAGTAGATAAAACATCTGTATCTTCATTGGTTACAAAACTCTGTTTATTATAGAAAGTCTCCTTTAAATCTCTGACATTCAAGTTTAGTTAACTCATCGACTGAATGAGAATATCAAAATTCCTGCAGCAGTTATGGTTGCTATCTGAAATTTGGAAATCATTGAAATTATTTAGTACTTAATTTCCCTCATTACTTCAATTCATTACCTCATTTCAATTTTTTACTAGCTATTTGAAATATAGATGTTTTCTACAGTCCTCCAAATTGTTTATTAAGTTATTTATTGATATATTCATTAATTTTTGTTTAACAAACCACAAGGATTCCTTTAATTCTTAAATTTAAAATAACGAACATTAACCTTAGGGTACATACCTAACATTTAGGGTTATGTGTTATATGATGAGATGGGAATAATAAGTAGAAAAACTCAACACATTTATTTTACGCTGCTTCTATTGAACCACCATATTCACCTGATCCAAAATTAAAAACTCATTTTCAGTTATTTTGAAGATACTAGGGGGGGAGGAGTACTAAGTGAGACGAAATTAACATTTTTCATTCCGATTCATTTATTTTTCTATACCTACATCCGTTTTCTTTTCATTTCATTTTATAGTATAATCTCTCCGCTTTCTGAATTATACACAAAGAAGAAACTAACCACAAAAATAAGCAAAATAAAATATATTTTTCTCAAGTGCGATCTTGTCTCATTTAGTACCGGAAAGTGTACCAAGTGAGACTAACAAAAGTATCAACTGAGGCATACAATATTATATACCTTCAGTATAAAATTAGACAAATCAAATAATTTTTTTTAGCGAATATTAATCGAGCTGAAATTAATTCTGAATTTGTACAATTTAGACTGTCGCTTTGTAGTGCCTGGAACAGGATCTGGAAGTATACCATTGCTATATCATTCAACGCAACAAAAGATGTATCGGGTATATCTGGAAACACAAAGCAGTTCGAAAATTTAAGGCTCTTACGAAGAAAAGACACTTCGAACTCATCGTTAGACACTCCTCTAACTTTTGAGATAAAATAAATTTGTTTTGGGAACCTAATTAAAACAAATGTGTCCACTGATACATCTGCCCTGGTCACAACGGTATCTTCAGTTTCATCATCGGATACCCAGTCTTCAGTATCAGAAAACGTTTCATATTCGGAATCTTTAGAGGTATCAGTGTCTGTCAAATCCCGTTCCTTTGCCTTCTTAATCTTTTAACGCAGTTTCTTAGGTCCCCCTTCTGTAACTCACTTATGTTTCGCTTAACTTTTTCAGTTAATTCTTTTCATTTTTCCTTTTCTATCAGTTTATCCTTCTCAGGCGTTTCCGTTATTATTTTACTTCTTCCCTTACTCTTCCTTCTTCTTCTCCCTTTCTAATTTGTTTTCTGGGTAATGCTTTAGGAAATCCTTGAATAACTTCGAGTGAAATAAAGCTAGTTTGAGCTATTTGCGTATTTTTTTGGAGGTGTTTTTTCAGCAGGAGGAACATTTTTGTTGTGTATTTTTACTCCTTCTCCTGATGGACCAGGTTGATTTTCTTTATTTTCAGTTTCTTGATGAGCAATAAAATGATTTGAAACATACAAGAAAATTTCTGAATTCATCCATCCACTTAGGTTTGCAAAACCTGAAGCACCTGGTGGACCATCTTTTAGCATATGATTTTCAAAGTTTTTCCTGGGAAATATAAGTACCGGCGGTGAAAATGTTCCAGATGCCGAAATTATTCCACACATTGTGACTGTTTCCCCCCGTTCACCACTTGTAGATTGATAAACCTGTTTTACTCCTTTGGGAGCAACAATTCGTTTTGGACTTTGAACTGTTTGGGTGTAAGTTTCATCTAAATTGTAAATACGAGAACCGTCTGCAAAACTAGGGTATTTCTTCATAATCTTGGCCAAATTATCAAAAAATATTTTAACATTGTGTACCTACATTAAACGAGGTTAGACGTGATAAGCTACATGCTTCTGGTTTCCGAATAGAAATCTCATTATTTCTTCTCATGAACGCCCTACGCCAATCTTCACCAGCCATTTTGTTGTTTTCCCAGGACACAGGGATATCAAAATTATTTTTAATCGTAAGCTCATAAGCTAGCTTTCTTGTAGCCTCTACTGTCAATCCGTAAGCCATTTTACTGCAAGTTATAAGATAATCAGCAAGTAGTTTTTCTTGTTCAGGTTTAAAAATTTTATGCCGATTATTTGGTTCCATTATCGCATCAGGCTTATCTTTTTTCTTACATACCACGCTAACGTTTGAAATTTTATATTGCAGCGGTCAGCAGAAACTCTCAGCGATAAATTTTCATTGCAGACTAAAGGCGATTTTCAGCCTGGAATGAATACTACCGTGGTTATTCTTGTGGTTGACAACTTTTACAGCTAACTGTGACGTCACATCTCCCCACCACTCAATAATCATAACCCAACGAACTGACCGCTGGAATGAATTGGTTATTGCAGTGTAGGGTTATGTTGCTTTATTTTCGTTGTTTTGTAAGTACAAAAAATAGAGCGGAATCTCTTGTTTTTATATAAGATCGAAGAGATTTTTTTGGGGATGATCTAAACATGGTGAGTTGCAGTGAGTGAATTTATTTTTTATTTACTATATATAGTTGCATGATAGGGGTCAGTTTAAAGACAGAACTTTATTTGGTGCTATGAGGTATTGTATTTTGTTTGTTAGGCAGTATATTGGATTTCCCAAAACTGTTAATGAGATACAGGCAATAGCACGAGGATTTACACACTATCCAGGTAAGAATTTCTAGGCTTTGGCTCGCTTATGCAGAAACCAACCAACACTTTTGAATACAAACATACAACCCTGCATACAACTGTATTATGAAACAACAATTTTGTTTTCAGGTGTTGCTGGGGCCATAGATGGCACACATATATTTATAAAAGTCGAAACTGAACACCAGGAAATCTATATAGATAGATATAGACGCCGTTCCATAAATCTAATGGCAATTTGTGATTTCAAAAGTATGCTCACTTACATATTTGCTGGTTTTCCTGGATCAGCACACGACTCTAGGGTAGGTGCGAAAAGCGGAAGGTATAATAATATCTTTAATAAAAAAATCTGCTACACACTTTTTAAACAATTACAAAAGTGAGAAATATTTTTGCACTAGGTTTGCGGTACATATTATAAAAGCTAAAAGTTTCACATCATCAATTAAAAAAAAATGTGAAAAAAATAAATGGATAACTGAACTAACTAAAAGTTAAATTTAAAGATTTAATTAGTATTTTTTCAATGAACTATCTAAAAATACTTGACGAAATTTTCCACACAATAAAAAAGATTGAATTTATAAAACAAATGTTTTTTCTTTGTTTTCAGGTATTTCAAAATTCATCACTATTTCAAAATATTGTGAGGCATGGTCCAAACATGTATTTCATGAACAGGGAGTTTCACTTAATTGGAGATAGTGCATTTAGTCTACGTACCTGGCTTATGACTCCATTTAAGGGCGACAATCTGACCAGAGTACAAAAACACTACAACTTTTGCTTAAGTCAGGACAAAGTAAAAGTCGAACACACATTTGGAATTATAAAAGGGCGCTGGAGGCGAATCCAATATATAAATACCTACAGTATATTTAAAGCTATTGAAATAACCATGGCTGCCTGCATTTTGCACAATATTTGCCTTTTCAATGAAGATGAATGGGATGAACAATTCAATGAAACAAACCATTTTCAGCCTGGTGATCAGGATAGAGCGGAATTAGCTGCACGAAAAAAACGAGATGGGATAGCTAATAATCTATTTGATTATAGGCAGTAAAAAAAATAGTTAATGAGTCTTGGTACAGATTTCATAAGAACTTTTATTATTTTTTAATGTCCATAAAAAAATATATTTATTACTTTGAACACTTGTTTTTATTCAATATATACAAACTACTAGCATCTTAGATGACAGGCTACTCCAAAGCAGTAGGTACTAGCAGTGTACAGACTAGACTACAGCGACTAAGTAGGTATATTACATAATATCTCTTATACTAAACAGAAACCCAATGCTTATACTGAAAAATCCAATACTCACTGGGCTTACTACAATAAGAAAACTTTTTTATGTCTAATAACCCAGCCGGGAAGGTGACGTCGATATGACGTGATAAATAGGTGTCTAATCACGTCGAAAGTGACCAAAATTTCGACGTGAAATTGACGTAATTATGACGTCAATATGTCTCAGCGAAATGACGTGATTTTTCGACGTAATTTTACGTTACTTCTGGACGTAATTTTACGTTACTTAACGACGTAAATATACGTCACTCCTCAACATAATTTTATGTTTCTTCATTTGGGACAGAGGTTAATGAAAATCGAAAATGTATAATTACATAAATATTTATTGTGGTTATCTAATAAACAGTAATCCAGTAGCTTTTATTTATCTGAATACACAATGTACAAAATATATATATATACACATATATAGATATATATAAATACTAGTTCGTATATTTATAAATATATAGTGGGAACGAGAGAATAAAAACACCCATATCCATTGAAAAACGCCGTCCTTCCGACTTTAAACAGAGGTCTTGTCAAGGCTAGAAAATTAATAGTATATTATGCAACGATCATGTAATGATGGTTATTAATACACAAGCATTAACCAGGATACGAAACAAGCCCAAGGCGAGTTTCGTATTATTATTGCGAGTGTATCAGGTAATAACCATTACATGAGAGTTGCATACACTATTTTTTCTACGAAGAAATTTGATTTGTAAAGAAATATAAGAAATGCACTAACTGGGACCACATTGTTGAACTAATAACATAAAGCGTATATTATAGGTATGTTGTTGTTATACAAAATTAGTAAAAAATTATTGTTAAGAAAAATTGATTATTAGTTGAACGGTCAATGTCTTTAAAAAATATTTTTCAAAACTTATAAAGCGATAGAATAATCAATACTTTTTGATATCTATTGGTAACTAGCTTTATTAAATAATACAGTAGTACAGTTTTCTGTAATAATACTTTAAAAAATTGATAAGTTTAAATATGTATTGACCTTGGCTTTATTGGTTCACACAAATTTAAATCATTTTAGTCCCAAATCTACGAGCAAATCTAAATAAAAATGAAATAATAAAACCATCACACAAAGTTAAAAATCCAAGTGATTGAATGAATATTGCAAATAAAGGACATATCAAAATCATACAATTGAAGTTTATAACAAAACGCTAATTTTTAATCAGAAATAAAAAATTCAAGAAAAAATCTATAAATAAAAATTACCCATAATAATTGGTTATGAACAACTATACAAAAGAGGAACAGAATTTAAATTTAAGTCATTATTAAAAAATATTGTAGAAAGATTTACACCTTCATTGTTTGAAAGTGCCAATCCATCATAGCTGTGATTTGAAACTTCCGAGGAAACTTCTACATTTCCCTGGTTACTCACTGAAATTGACAAAGGATCTGAACAATTTGAAGAATTATCATCATTACATATATGTCCTGCCTCACTGATAACCTCTTCTATAGTTTCCTGGTAGGTATTTTGTATTGGCTGATTTTCCCTTTTACTATCCAAATTTGAATAATTAGAAACCTGATGTGGGTTTATAGTTGCCAAGTTTTCAAAATTTTCAACACGGTTTGTTAATACACCTTCACTACAAATCTGCTCTACCTCAATGGCTACCCTCCTATACATGTGACGTTTAGATATGGATGTTTTAAGTTTGGTTTTGGGCATAGTTAAGATGAAATTACTGTTATTATAATGTTATATAAATTGAGTTGTTAATCAACTGCTTACCGAAAAGTAAATATAGGTGTGTATATATATATATATATACGTTATGTTTATAGTGTATTCCTATTTTCCTCAGCTTTAAGTCGCTTGGGAGCATGCTTCAGCCATGTCTTGATGGCATTATTCACTTCATGTTCTGTTGCACTCTCACTGGACTTCAAAACCACATCTACAAAAAATTTTAAACCATAGACTTTTATGGGATATTCAATATAGAAGAGCACAAACTTGCATAAATAGTTTATAAAAAGTTATTGAAAATTCAAGAAGAAAAAGAAAAATTAGAGAGAATATCTGCATTAATATGTATTTAAAACTAACAATTATGTTGGGGTTTTTTGAATTAATGTCTGTGTGTATTTTATTATTTTAATGAATATTTAAATGTACTTACTAACTATCAAGATTCTCAGTTTTAACTGACTAAATGGCCTCTTCGCATTCCTACTACCCAGAAAACTGTACTGAACTGCAAGCTTATTTGATAAGAAACACTTTAATAGATTGTTAGTTTTGTTTGTCAGATCCTTTCCTCCAAAATTGGTATAATATTGTTCCTTAAAAACATGAACAGTAAGTACTTATTTGTTTATTTGAATTGATTTCTTACCTTTACCATCAACAATATCTCGTCTAGACTCGTCTGGACTGGTAAATTCACAGGCACTTCAGGTTTTATTGACTTTATCAATGGCTGACTATTTTGCAGAATGTTCAAAATTTCCTGATTTTGCTGCTTCACCACCAATATCTGTTTCAGAATTTTCTTGAAATCTAAAAATATCATATTGTATTCGGTAGAATTGTATAAGTACACTTATCAAGTATATTGATACTAAAAATGTTACCAACCAGATAAAGTATCTCCTCGTGTATCTCCTGCTTCATCTAAATCTCCTTGAACAGATTCAATAGTTTTTACTTTCAATATTACTGGTGTAACAGAGCAGTTGATGGATGTTGATTGGCCTTGAACACATGAAGTTCCAGCTGATTATTGTTCTGCTTTAGTTCGATTGAGTTTACAGCTGCTTGTTACTACATTGGATTTAAGTTTAACTTTTGGTGGCATGGGATAAACTGATGGACTATTCGATTCTTCGTCGCTGCTCGAAAATAGCCTTTTATTAGGTTTTCTTGACCGTTTGGTTGGTGTTGGATTCGATGAATCCTCACTAGTTATTTCTGAAGTTATTTCCGCTTTCCTCAACTTCTTGCGGACTTTTTCGTAGGTAGCTGCAATAGTTCATTCATTGGTAATATGTAGCGGTAACCTTGCTTATGTAATAGTTCATTTTATATTAGAAAGTTTGATAACAATTTTATTAAAATATTTTTAATTATCCATATACTAAACAAAACACAAAACTTTTCAACCAATAAAAATTCCAATTGACTTTGGGAATACATCACAAAATAAGAATACAGACCTAACTAACAGACAACAGTTTTGTAAAAATGCTTAGTAGGTGTATATACCTAGATGATAAAAAAACATTTCATCTTACCTTCTTCAAAATAAGTCCTATAAATACTGTAAAGTTTCCAAGTTTCATTGGGCGAATCACCCCTATTCAGACACCTTTCAAATCTATCTGAGTGTCTAAAGGGTGGCCACCAGACATTCGATTTTCGTGGTGTCAGCCATTTTCTATGGATTAGTGCTAAACCGCCCCCTCACTTTCACTAAACTCAATTCCTAGGTATGTCATTGTTGCAATAAACGCAAACAATAAACTAATCAGAAATACGAGATACCATCAGCGGGAAATTGATAGATCGAAAATCGACCTCGTAGCTCAATAAAACAAGTGAAACCGTGAAAAACGTATAAGGCGATGGCGAGACCAAAACGAAACGAGCGGGAGCACAGTGCACATAAGAGCGGGAGAGGGTTGTTTCTGGCGGGACTGCAGCGAAGCAGCCCGAGCAGCCGGCCGGCAGAGCGACAAGAGGACGACGAACGACGATGACAAACGACAGTTTCGCGCCTTAATATGAAAGGTCCAATCAGCTGCTGTTGTTGTGCCCCCGCATGTTCAGGTGCGCATGCGTTCATGCAGCCTTCTGCTTCTAATCCAGATGTAACTAAATGTGAACATGTGAAGAGATTAGCGCAGTAAGAAGCATAATGAGCTCACAACCCAGAGGTCCTAGGTTCGAGACCTAGATTGATCATAAAGTTTTTAAATTTTTTTAGTTCTCCATTTCTTGTATTCTGATATTTTAATAATATACATATATTTACACCGTTACATTTTGATCTATGTCGGTTGGCCGGAAACCGATAAATCTCAATAATTTTCTCTTCCCCTTCTCAAAAAAATATTTATGTGTTTGTAAATCAAATAAGAGAGAAAAAACAAACACATCATATAAAATAAAAATTCACTCGGATAAGTATGTCCATTGTCTAATATATTTCTTTTTATTAGACAATGGTATGTCATATCATATTATCCTGTGATGTCATCGAAAATTAAAGTGATCTAATTGCGACTTATAAGTTTCGTCCCCGAATTCACTTAAAAATGACGTTGAATCTGTGACGTCATTTTTACGTGTCGTAATACACCTGAAATGACGTCAAATTTCAGTCGAATTTGTGACGTCTTATTATTGTAAAAAATTAACACCAAATTTTGGCGTAGAAATGGGAAAGTTTAGTGGCATTTTATATTTTGGTTACAAAATGGACCAGAATGTGCTTTCGAAGTATGGTTGAATGGGGACTTGGCTCATTTTGGTGACAAAACCCACCTTCATATGACGTCGAAATTAAGTCACCCGGCGACGTAGATCAAAAAACACCAAAAATCACCAATAATGACGTGATTTCACGTCACCTTCCCGCCTGGGAAACTAAATAAATCGTTACGGAACAGTACTGTAAACAAATGAACAATTAGCATCCTCTTTTAACGTTGAAAGTGTTTTTAAATCTATCCAATTTTAACTTATAAGTTATATCCTTTTTTTATAATGGCCTTTTCAATATCAGCCCACAATTTAGCCTTTCTGGTCATCTTATCTGCAAACTGATTTGACCATTTTTCCGAAGCTCTAAGGGCAGAATTGTGGCCTGGTCAGATTCAGTTGTTTCCTTTGCTGACCAAATGACGGACTCACCTTTCCAGCTACTCCACAAATGAGCCCCTTGAAAAATTATTAGGGGTGGTAGCAACAGAGTTGCAAATGATGCATTTTTTTTTCAATGCGATGACATTCATTGCTCATTTTTTTCATAATGGGTAATGTATTCAATTTCCATTACTCATTAATTTTTTTTAATGATGAATTAAATTAATCGCATTAAATTTTTTTTAATGATCAATGTATTTTTAGTACCTTTAAAATTTTAATTCTAAATGAGTAATAAAAAATTTTTCATTACAATTTTTTGTCTAAATAATTAATGTAATTTTGTTTCATTACTCATTTTTTCTTTCTTTCAAAAATTCAAATTTTTTTCGGAAATTTTAAAATTTTTCAAAAATTAAAAATTTTATAAAAAATCGAACAAAGTATGGAAAGAAGGAGTTGTCCCACGAGACTGGATGACCGGAATAATAGTTCCTATACACAAAAAGGGCGACAAAAGGGATTGTTCAAATTACAGAGGTATTACACTGTTAAGTATTCCCTCCAAGGCCTACGAACGGATATTGGAAAAGAAACTTACAATGCAAACCGGAGAATTGTTGGAACAATCACAAAGTGGATTTAGGAAAGGGCGTAGTATCAACGACCATATTTTTACGATTAAACAAGTGACACAGAAAGCAGTGGAAAGAAATTTGGAAATATACCAGGGGTTCGTTGATCTGGAAAAGGCGTTTGACAGAGTGCCAAGAAATGAAATTAAAGATGTATTTAACAAAAGAAACGTAGATAAACAATTGGTGAATGCTATAATGAGCCTACATGACGACAATACAATATATGTAAGAACAGACAACATGGTGTCAAAGGATTTTTTAATCAATAGTGGTCTAAGACAAGGAGGAGTATTAAGCCTATTATTATTCAACTTAATATTAGATGATAACTTTTGGATGCAAGAGCTGGGTACTGACGAAGAGGATGAAAAGCAAATTACAGAGTATGGAGATGAAATACCTACGGGAAGTCGCAGGTATTACAAGGAGAGACAGAATACGAAATTCAGTAGTGAGAGAAAACCTTAATGTTCTACCTGTAATACAAATAATACAAGATAGACAATTAAAATGGTTTGGACACTTAACTAGATTAAGCAACAACATACCAGTGAAACAGATATGGGAAGCAAAAAGACATGAAAGCAGAACCAGAGGAAGACCAAGGAAAACATGGGACGATAATATAGAAAAGGTTTTGAGAAACAAAGGTATAACTCTAGCGGAAGCACGAACCAAAGCAAGAAACAAGAACACATGGAGAGCTTTTATATATAATGATAAAGCCAAATTTGATCACCTTACACCTTCGGGTAGATAGGTTTAGATTATATATATGTATATAAAAAATCGAAATTTTTTTTGAAAATTCAAATTTTTCCCAAAAATTGGAAATTCTCCCGAAAATTTTTCTGAAATTTGAAAATTTCAGAAAAAATTAATAATTCAATCAAAAATCGAAAATTTTTTCAGAAATTGAAAATTCCAAAAATTGGAAATTTTCTTGAAAAATTCATCTTAAAGACCAATACAATAGTTAGATTTCTATTAACCCTTAGTCCAGTGGGAAAAAAATCACTAAAGTATTTCAAGTGAAAAATGTGATTCATTTTTGATCTGGAAGTTTCTAAAAGTAAACTTATTTGAGATTTGTATTGTTTTAATGACCAATGTGATTGATATACATTTTTTTAATGAATAATGTGTTTCGTTACTCATTAAAAATTTTTTAATGGATACTGCATTGTTACACTACTCATTAAATCGTTTAATGAGAATTGAAAATGTTTACATTGAAAATATATTTTCAATGCACAAAGGACCAGAATTACATTTTCTTTGAAAAAAAAAAATGACAAATGCATTATTTTTTACATTAGGATTTTTGCAACTCTGGGTAGCAACACACCAGCTGCAGAAATGCATGCCATCACTGTTGTATTTTATCCCTCTATGTTTCTGTGCTCTTTTTGTCCTATTTCAGCAACGCCCTTCACTCTGTTTGGATCTGATGAAAAGCTCGTCTCATCCAAGTTCCATATTTGGCCTGGACAATCTTCCAAATTCAGCTGACGGATGGTTTCTTCCAACTTTGCATAAAATCCGTATATGATAAAGGGATCGCTGGTTGCCATGCGTCGACTTTTCTCCAGCTGTTCAAGTTTCTTCTGGCTAAGTCTATTACGATTACAGAATTGCCCGAACCAATAATTTCCGGGTTTGCCATTTTTGAATGTGGTTCGAATGTCATTTTCTATGCAGTACGTCTGTACTGTTTGTAAAATTTCATCCTTTGTTAAGGCAAAGCCCCACTTTGTCATAATTTTTATTTTTTCGCCCAGGTTCTTTTCTGCTTCTTGTGATAAAGATGTCTCCCTTCCTTGGGTACTTACAGTGTCTCGAATTTCGACCTTCGCAAGTCTCGTTTTTCACCTTAATTTTGGTCGCACGTGAACCCGGTATTGTATCGCAACCATAGAACAATATATATATATATATATATATATATATATACGGATAGAATGGACACTCGCTTTATACGAATCAAGCCACCATTCGTAATGCCATCTGTTGTCTATGAAATAAGCTTGTAGATAGTTTCCTACACAGAACCGAAATTTAAAGATTAAAACGTATAGTAGATGTCGCTTAAAGAATTTATAGCGCGATATTTAAAATTAATACAAGTCTATCTCTTGCACTATCGCAAAAAGTTGTGAGATCTATTGTGAAATCCAGTCGGTCAATTTATTCAGAATCTATCAAAGAACTCCTTGAAAGGTACTTTGGGGTGTTGAAAAATTGAAACTGTCTTGAATAATTCCGAAAAAAGGATAGAACAGAGATTCCTTTCTTCTTGCTCAATTTTGCAGTACATTTTCACTGTGCTGCCAAATAACCATAAATATGAATTATGTATATTTCATTAAATTTTAAAACTGAAATAAAAATGTAAACAACCCCCAAAACACTTGTGGTAAGTGGTATAGGGTTATCGAAATTGTAAATAAAAAAAAGTTTATCAAATAGATATATGTATAAATAACTTTATTAATAAGGAAACCCTAATAAACATAAAACAATAGCATTATTTTATTTTAATACAAATTAAAACAAAATAAAAAATATAATTATGCTAAACATATTAAATATAACGGCTAAAATCATGGTTATCAAACATAGTTGACAGAATTTATGAAATTTGCGACTAAACATCTTGTAAGTGCGTCGGCGAAAAAATAGAATTAAAAAAAAATAAATAAATGAATAAAAAAATGTAAAAAAAATTAGTCGAAATAAATATATAGATGCACAAATGCTAACGACATACTTTTTTTAACACACCAACAAAATTGTTTACAAGAAAACTTTGTTAAATAACTCGTCCACAAATACGAATTTCAAATTAATCTGGCCAATTGGTCTCTGCCAAAGCCACCCAACTACTCAAAAAAAACTTACGAAATACTTTGATCTGATAATTCATAAAAAGTTTACTAGTAAAAATATAAAATAAATAGAAGAGGTCCCATGACACTATCTCAAGGTAACATTTTCGGGCAAGCCGATTGTATATAGATAATGAAATAAACAGGACTTACAGACTAATAACAAATAAAAAAACAAATAATAAAAAAATATAAAAACACTTAATTATTTTCCTTTTTGATCTATTGTTGCACAATTTCTTTGCTGATAAAAATAATTTTGGAGCATTTTTGGGAATGGTCCTTAGATCCAATCCTTTAAATATATTGTTTACCTGCTTGCAGTAATTAAATAAATTAATTTTAATAAAATATCTGAACACTGTAGTTTTAATTACTGCATCATGCTCACAGTTGGTAAAAAAAATCCGCTCTTTCAATATATTTAATGTATAATCAACAATTCCCAAATTGTGCAAATTTCTATTAAAAATATATTTAATAATGGCTAAGTTTTTTTTTAGTTTGTCGTAAAACTCTGTATTTACATATTTGAGTCGCTGAAACCTATCATATTCTTTAAATTTAATATATAACTCATTATCTTCAGATCATTTGCCATCTGTCTTAGAATAGAAATTTGTACAGTGGCAGTCAGGAAGCTTGCCAATTTTTTTGGCCACATACCCAGCTACATATCTTAAGGCTCCAGCTTATAGAGGCTTAACTATAGCAGGCAGGTTCAGTGGCACTTCGCAAGATGATGATATTTCGCCTTTATCCTCCTCTTCCGGTAGTCCCTGTAACAAATATATAAAGGATGAAAACATGTCAAAATCATTGAAACATTTAATAATTACTATGTTAAAGCATCATGATAGATTAAAAGTAAAATTTTATATACTCACTTGAGCCACCAATCGCCTAAGAGTTGAAAATATTTCCGAGTTATCATCTTCGCAATTGGCACCAATTAAGTGCGAAAGGCTGTTGGAGTCGGATTGATATTTCTTTGGCCCTTCTGACGAATTTCACCAAAAAAATTTTCCAGAGGATCCTGATTAAATGTCCTTGGCATTAAATATTGGAATCTAATGTCTTTCATCAAACCCCAAAGTACTTTGAAATTTCTTATGGTTGAAATTAAATTATTCACACTGGGTGGTATGAAAAACTTCCCATGTCTTTGGTACCGGAAGCTTTTAATTTTTTCAATGGCCACATCCCAATGACTCAAATGATGAGACCCCTGTGTGACACCAGATCTTAAAGTTTTTCCAGGGGGTGGATTGAAGGAACTTCCATTCAAACTGTCAAAAAGTTTGTCAAGAAACTCCAACAATGTTGCAGTATCCATAGCGGATTTGTCCATTGTTAAAGTTTCTTCTTCGGTTTTGACAGTTGTACCTAAAATTTGTAATAAAAATGTTAGACCCACATTTAAATTTAGTAAATAATATTTAGGTACAGTAATAATAAGTTACCTACCAGAAAATGCAAATACATTAATATCTGCAGCCCCAGTGTGACTGAACACTTTAGTGCATTTTGACACCTTCATTTTGTTTATTTTTTCTGGATTGGCATGGGCATCTGTTATTTTTGGCATCAGCCTCAAACATCCAAGATGAGGGTCCATTTTATAAGCTATATAAATGTGTTCCCATCTTCCCCATTTTCTTTAAAATGTAAGAGATATTTTAATAAATTATTCCTCAAACCCTTGAATAGGTGGGGAACATCATAGAGGGGAATTATTGTGTCCCCATCCACTTTCATCACCTGCAAAAAAATGGGGTCTTAAAATATTTAACTTATTAGATTGGGATTAGTAGGAGTGGAAGCATTGAATGTTATTACCATTTACTTACCAACAAAATCTACGAATTAAGTGATAATAGTCTTCACACAGTTCACACTATAAAACAACTTGAAAGTCACAAAATATTAAATCAACAACAAGAAGCACCCACGTCTGTCTGTTTTTGTTTTTAAAATGGCGTAGCTCCTTCCTCCTTTGAAACTGGGCAATTCAAACAGGGATGGAAATTGATTTCCACAACTCTCAATGAGCATGGCATCAAAGTGTCGCCTCAGCAATGTTCTTCCAAGATAGACATGATTAAAGATAGTCAATCTAAAACAGGAGCTTCTCCTATCACTTGGGAATACTATTCTGTATGTATCTGAATTAATTATTGCTTACCTATAGTGTAAACCTAAATTCTGATGAGATATATTATCTCTTCTAGGTAATGTCCGAACTTTTTGATAAAAAATCTTGGGCTGAACCCTTAAAAGGGGCTGTATCATCCACACTCGCTTCTGCATCTTTTAATAAACTGGAGCAAGGTGAACCAAAACCAGGCAAGTTGAAATACCATATAAGAATTATATGTAAAAGGTCATATTTATGTGAATTTCAGTTTGCAACAGGATGGTTAACATGCAAAATAAAATATTCACTTGATAGAAAATCGGATTATTCTTCATAAATAGAGAACATCTGGGTACCTCCTGACCTGAATTTTTAATTTTACAGGCTGCTCAAAAAAAAACGAAAAAGAAATAATGAAGAGATATTTTTATTTTTAATACAATGTCCAACGGGACACGCCCAATTCCAGGATAAGGCGAACAAACACAAATATGTTCTACATAACAAAGTCTATGATAGAGAAAAGAATTAATTAAAAAAACCATATTAGCATATATGCATAGGACACAATGAACACACACTGGAAAAAAAACTTTTAGAACAAGAACAAAAAAGTGTGTATTCAGCATGCCTATTTCAGCTTTGAAATGAATATACAAAATTACAAACTTACAATGTTATAACCCCACTATAAGAATAAGATTTAAGTAGTTAAAAGAGACGACTATATACGTTTGTCCTGTAATTGTTCTGATAAAATAACCGGTTTTGACGAGAGTTGACCCTAGGAACACAAAGATATAATAAATTATTAATATGAATGCAGTCAACCTTATAATTAATAATTTTAAACCAAAATATTACAGATTGCATTACTCGTCTTTTAACTAGGCTCTGTGCATGAAAGCGGTTATAAAAGTATTCCTGATCGATACCTCTTGCTGGATAAACACCATCTATCATGAAGCAAGCTGATTTGAAAAATCGTCTTTGAAAACATTCCAGTTAAGTTATGTATTTATTATATAGGACTCCAAATTACATTTCCATATTCAATTTTGGATCTTACAAATGTCAAAAATAACAAGAACATAGTAGAAAAACTTTTAAACAGTTTCATGTTTCTAATTACAAAACCAAGCATTTTGTATGAGGCTGCAGAGAGTTTTTCAAAATGTGCGACAAAAGTTAGTTTGGAGTCAAAGTAAACACCAAGATCCCTTATTAAATTGGGGCGAGCTAACACGGTATTGTGCAGTTGATAATCAAATCTTATTGAGGTGTCTGTCCTATGAAAAGACATGATGTTGCATTCACTGACATTTAAGAGTAGTTCGTTTTCTATGCACCATTTGTCTAATAGGTCTATATTATTTTGAAGTATAATACAATCTTGTAAACTGTCAATGACAGAAATAAATTTGAAATCGTCGGCAAATATTAGACCCGTTGCTTCAATTTCATCGATAATATCATTAATAAAAAGTATGAAGAGGAATGGTCCCAAGACAGAGCCCTGAGGAACACCAGATATTTGAATGAATACTACAGACTTATGACCAAGGCATTGAACACACTGAGGGCGGTTGGAAAGGTACGACTCAATTAGATTTATTAATGAGAGGTGAAGACCAATACTGTCTAATTTGCGAATTAGCTGTTGGTTTGGGCTTCAGTTTTTTAAATGCAACAAGTACCTCTTCCTCAGTGATGTAATATATATTGATTGTAGTATTGTTAGTTAGTTTGTTAACAAAGTTTGTGTCATTAGGTATATTGAGCTATTTCAAAATGGAGAGGCAAGACGTGATAAAGAGAAGAAAATAAGACTTGAAAAAAAAAATAGAAAAAGAGATGAGCCTGAGATCAAAAAAGAA
Source organism: Galerucella pusilla (assembly GCA_910591695.1). Classification (NCBI taxonomy): domain Eukaryota; kingdom Metazoa; phylum Arthropoda; class Insecta; order Coleoptera; family Chrysomelidae; genus Galerucella; species Galerucella pusilla. The sequence continues at coordinate 5,426 of CAJUYI010002603.1, read as the reverse complement.
CAAAGACATCAAGAAAAAATGCAGTTCAAGAGAGAGTTACTGAATGTGCTCAAAAATAGTACTCATCCATCAACCTAGTGATGTATTTTTGGTACCTATCATAAAAAGATAATAATTTTATTTGAATGGCTCTGATGCTATTATTTAATGTTGTTTTTATTATTAATTGTTCAGAGAATACTGTCGTTATTTTGTTAAGAGGGAGTTACTGAATATGCTCAAAAATAGTACATATCATTCAACCTAGTGATATATTTTTGGTACCTATCATAAAGAAATATTTTTTTAATGGCTCTGATGATGTTATTATTCAATGTTGTTTTTTATTCTCAGAGAAAAATGCTCATTTTCATAGTTTTGTGGTTAGGTTAGTCTCGTTATTTTTTATAAAGTAAAAAAGTATTGTTTTTGGAGAACTATATTCTCAAATGTTTGACAATTTTTGTGTTACCACTTTATTAAACATGTTGAATTTGCTATTGCTCTTTAGATTATCATATACCTTTACCATATTTTTGTTATCAAATATTTAGAACTTTTTTTTCCAATAAACAAACTATGAGCTGATCCTAAAAGGCTGGCAATGAAAAATGGTAGCTACCTACACATCTGTGAGGCTGCAAATAATAAAGCAATTGATTCAAAAACTGATTAATTTTTTAAAGTAATGAATTATTCTCAAATTTACATTCCCATTTCAGGTTGTTTTCATGGAATCGAAACTGCAATGTCTTTTAAAACTTATTTTCAACGTTTCAGTAGCATTCCATCTGCTGTTATCAAAAATTACTTACTTTACCTTTGATATTTTCCTTAGTTTATACTTCTGAAAAATTCAACATCTCCACAATCAATAAAAATATTTTGAAGTTTTAGACTTCAAAAAATTGTTTTTTTCTTAAAGGTCCATTTACAGTAGACTAAATCTCTAATAAAAAATATTTTTAATAAAGGAAGTATTTTTTGTAATGATCCTTAACTATTATACATATACATAGTCTTGAAAGAAATTAATTTGGAAATCAAAACTGTATTATTGGTATTGAAGATTATGATATATTTTATAGTTCTCCTGGCCAAATATCTCTAGTTATCTTTTCCCTTTTCTGTTGACCACCCACTGTCCAAAAATCATTAATATGTCTAAGCCTATTTAGGAAATCAACTCTAACATTGTCTGCATTTATAAATTCCACATCAAATATGTCATTCCTCATCAAACAAATATTGTGTAAGACACATCAGGCCAATCAATAATTTGGGATGAACTGAATATCTGTCAAGGGACAGCAATTTGAAATTCTTCGAAATACATTTTTCAGGAGACCAAATGCCCTTTCTATGTTGACACGTACAGATGAAAGACTGGTGTTGAAATATATTTGTTGTTCACCTATATGCACATTATTTCTAAAAGGTACCAATAAAGGTTTTTGGATGATATATGCACTATCACCAAACAAATGACTGGGAAGTAAGTGTCTAGATTATTCAAGTAGTCAGATACCTCAGATAATCGTAAGACTCTTTGTTTATGAAAAGACCCACATTTTCCAATATAAACATGGGTGAACATGCATTTATGATTACAAACAGCCTAAAATTAAATATATAAAAAAATTGATTGCAAATTATTATGCTCATGTTCACCTGTAATTGCATTGAGAACCTATGGTGCCTATTGATGAAGGAATTTCCATCTTCAGGTGGTTTCTTAATGTTAATATGGCAACCATCTATCGCTCCTATAACTTTTGGAATAGGTCATTTTTCTCTGAACCCATTCCAAATGATTGCTGCATCATCCCTGTTGGTAGGCCATTTAATAAAACTGGGAGCCAGTTCACATATGCTACCCTTCTGATTATACGGAATCCAGTGGCTTTTCCAACATTGAATTTTTCGCATATAGATCTAGAGAAATCGATTGATGAATGTATAATGGTTACAATTAGTGTGTATTTACTTACCTGTAGGAATCTGGTGTAGCAAAAAACTACAGAGCAAATAGCACTTGGTGCTCTAAGGGAATCTGAGATCTCCCTGGACCATCTGGATGTCCTATCCGCTTCCTTAAACACTGTACCAAATACTGATATGTATCAGGAAACACCCTGCAAGTATTTATCATCAAGATGATTGTATTGTGCGAGCTGTCCTTACTTACCTGAAATGTTGTTTGAAAATCTCTGGGCTGTAAGAACCAACTACATTTTCAATATAACCCTCTATTTTCGGTATTCTTTCAATTGGGCCTTGAATCTTGTTAATAATTGGAATTACGTTCATGAAATCTTCCAAAGATCCAAGCTCGAACTATCTGATTTTTCTGAATCAGTATCGCTATCGCTCGATATTTCATCCAAAAGGATTAAATTCATTTCAATTCACCATGAAAATATAAATAAATAAATGGGTTATGGCAAATGAACTATGAATTGACAGTTATGGCAGAGGTTATGGTCTATGGTTATGGTTGTTCCTTTTAAAACACTGTTACTGATACTGACCGTTCCGAAAGTCTTCAGCAGTTTAAGATTACTGCTACTGCTCGCGTTCCGAAATTGCTTGCTGTCACCAGTAATACCAGCAATATCGGAACATAACTACAATCTGTTAATAAATTCCATGAAGGAGTCTAATGTTACTATATGAAGGTAACTTAGTAATTTCCAAAATTCTGTGGCGCAACACACACACACACACTTAATAAAGGCATTTTAATGATAAAAAAAATATCTTGAGCGACAAAAACCACTAATAATATTAACAATGTTCGACTCACAACACGTGGTTCAACTGTTCACGGAGCTTTGTCGTGCGAAATGGCGCTAAATGCTGCTAACGCTATCGCTGATGTACCTCGTTGTAATTTGCTTTTGTTTGCGTTCCACTGCGCTAGTGATAACGTAGCCCGACGAAAATCAATGACGTCACAGAAGCGCTTAATAGTGCTATAGAATTGTTCCGCGAACGAGAGTAGTACTAGATGGCGCCAATTGGTGCAAATAGCGTGCTCTCCGAACACACCCTTAACATAATGTTATCTAAAACTTATGTCATCTATACCTTCATACACTTCAAAAGGATTTTAATTATTACGTTTAGTTAGTTACGTTAGAGTTATTTCAAATATCAGGAATCTAAAATCAATATCCAAGTATTAATCAACAGTAAAAACAAAAGAGCTATTTTTTTATCGGATAAATTTCTCTTAGCAACGAAACAGTTTTGCCAATCACTAATTTTACGAGAAAAACTGACATGATAAAATCGCGACACCGAGAGCGATTTTATCTAATGTCAGTTTTTCGAGCAAATTTAGTGATTGGCAAAACTTTGAGTTAAAGAGAAATTTATCTGATAAAAGAAAAGCTCGAGTGTTTTTTGGCAAGATAAATTAACGACAGAATATATGGATGAACAACTTAAATTATAAGTAACCAAACTTGCGACTCATTTTCATTGTGTAAAAGTGACGTCCGCTTACTAGATATTGAGGAAGAGGAGTTTTTATCGCGATTAAAAAGGATACACCTTTTTCATCGATGTCAAAGTGACAATAACGTTTCCAGGTATATGACATTTTAACATTGGAGTTAATTTATCATCAATAATGTTGATGAAATGTATGCTTACCTCTTTTCGATTTTCATTTGTAATGTTTATAGTTACTATAGCTAACTTGTTTGTTCACCATATTGACAAACGTCAATAATAGGAAAGAACATGCGAATAGTTTCATAGTATTTGTAGGTTAGTGTTAATGATTGCTAGATTAGTAGTCGGTAGAGTTCTGTCATTTAGTTGAGTTAGTTCTATGATGCAGTAGATTAAATGTGAAGCAAGCACAGGCCAAATCCTAGAAGTTGGTAGAAATACTTGTCGATTCTCTTGAGTTGGCAGCAGTGATAGACACCCAGGCCTCGATTCTCCACTTCATGAGAAAATATTCCTATATGAATTGTTTCCTACAGTACTAACCCAGACAGCACAAGTACGTACATAATACATATTCAATACGTACTCATGAGATGTAAGGTACGTATTATGTACGTACTTTCCTGTACAAAGTACGTACATGGTACGTATTAAATACGTACATTTTCCAATAAAATGTACGTACTTGGTACGTACCGGTAGTACGTACTTGGTACACCGGAAGTACGTACTTGGCATGTATCATCCAGACACGTACAGAGCTGACAGCTCACAATTGAGTTTCAAGGAGTTTTTCTTGAGTGCCTTTTAAGCAACGCCGATATTGTTGTGATTTGAGTTTATCCGTCACAATGTTAATAACGTTGCTGTCGTAGCAGGAATTCGAAAAAATTTTCTTGACACTTAATTGTGGGTTCAACTGTATAGTCTTATAAATTGGAGTACACATTAGAATGTGCCCAAACTAGATTAGATTAAAATATAAAACTTCAAAAACAGTTTGAAAATTAATTTATTTTGAAATAATATACAAATTTTTACCATTTTCTATTTACTATTTGGTACATTGAACCTTTTTGCCCTGGCCGGTGCCCTTCTTAACCACCTATAATTGCTCCGTCTCCTTATTTTCTCTGCATTTTCCAGATTTCACAGCAGCACCTTAAAAATATAATGAAAAATAGCTAAAATAAATACGTTACTAACAAATCTCTAAAGTTCTTTAGTTGCTTTTTTATAATGTGTACTAACTTCATAAGACATCTCACTAGTAGATTAATGTACTAATAAATAATAGGTGGGTAGGTATACTATCTTTATAAACAGCAAATAAACAGGTTGTAAAAAAATACTGCTTACAAGATCCCAAAACTACAAACTATAATGAAACTAGTATTAAGATAAGTACCTAATATTACTTCAAACTAGTTTAACTGTTACTTTAATAAATATAAATTGAATAAAGTGATAGAAAATAGTCAATAACTTACCAACTATTTATCCTGGTCTTTGTGTATAAACAACAAAAGTGGCTGGCACAAGTGGTCTGTGTGATCGTGGGTGAAATGGGTGGAATATTGAGATAAAAACCGCCAAATATTTATTTTTATTGCACTCCAAACTAAAAAAAACGCGAACGCGACAGATACCCTCTACATCTGGTTACCATATTGGACGAATTATTGTTCGTTCAAGGTCCTAGCGTTCAACCCTATAGATAATATACCTACTTCTACCCATCACAGGGCTGCATGGATGCGCAGTAACTACATGTTGTTTTTCCCGCTGAGCATGCGTCCATGCAACCTTTAACCGTCTATTCGATATGTATTAGATACATACATAATATGTATCAGAAAATATGTACTGCCGATACATATTGAATACGTACATGGTACGTGCCCAAAAGTACGTACCGTTTATGAATCACAATGTACGTACTAAATACGTACATTTTAGGTAATGTACGTACAGGACGTATATAA
>CAJUYI010002602.1:0-29991 GCA_910591695.1 Galerucella pusilla | reverse complement strand
ACAAAAAATGCTCAGTCCCTTGAGTTTCGTTATAAAGAGTTTACACTTTGTAAACATGCTTGGGAAAAGGGGCATAAAATTCAATGGGATTCGACAAAAATAATATTGAAAGAGCCCAATAATAAAAGACGAAAAATCAAAGAAAGTGCTTTAATACAACTAAATGCAGATAAATGTGTAGCTAGTATTTCAGCCGAATGTAGTCAAATTTGGTTACCAATGTTAGAAAGAGAAATTTCCAATAATCAATTACCTGCGTTATCAGGATAGCATCATAAATTTTTATCCTGGTTTTCTTATGATTTATCATTGGAATAGTTGTTAATCGATACACACTTCAATACACAAAATCACCAAACTGAGTCATACATATTTTGAAAACAAAAATATTCATACACAAAAAAGTAACAACAAACTCGTTTTATTAACAACATTTCCAAAATAAGCGAAAAAAGCGCTATCCCAATAAAAACCGTTCCTGGAACGTGCACTTCACTGGATTCCATTTCTAGTAGACTATCATATCTTTGGAATGTCATAAAATAAAATATTTATTTCACATTTTACCAGAGATGTGATCTACTATGAATGGAGCTTAAGAAAATTTGACAACAAAGTTTTGTAGTCTTAAACTTCAAAATATTATTGATTGTCTAGTTGTCATATTTTTTTCGTTTTGTCAGATAGGGACCAAAATAGTTATTTATGTAACTAGTGTGTAAAGTAGCCTTTTTTTTTGACGAATGGACAATGAGCCGCAGGCGAATGCGACAATCACATGAGTCGAAAAAAAGGTCTTTACACACGAATTGCATACAATATTTTTTCTACTAGCGAATATTTAATTGAAATACAAAAGTTTAATAGTAATTTTCTTTACGCACTAGTGCGTAAAGAAACATACTTTACGCACTAGTGCGTAAAGTAAGTTAAATTTTTCTTTAGAGTCTTTTTATAATAATCTAAAATAACATCATAGTTTTCTAAAAAAATTCAATTCCTGAATATAAAATACAATTGCTTACTCTAGGTATAGTCGGAAGATCTCAATTTAAATTTTAAATGTCAGATTCAATTCACAAAGAAATGTCAGTCACTCACCGCCAACTTATACCTATTTACCGTATTATTTCCAGTACTTAATAATTATTTAACAATAATTGTTAAATAATTATTAGGTTATTTTACCGAATTCTATAGGTTTCTATCTCCAATTTATGAAAAAAACTTTGATTTAATATCCGTTTATTATACCTATATTTTTATAAGACTGGATATCTATAACTACATACATATTGGAATTTTTTCTTTACGCACTAGTGCGTAAAGTAAAACTCTTTACGCACTAGTGCGTAAAATAAAGTTTTACGCACTCGAAAATGTGTCTAAAGTACGTACTTTACACACGGTAGTAGAAAAATTATTTTATGTCACACTAGTTCATTATTGTGTTTTTATTGCTTAGTTACCAACTATTTAATGTCGTACTTTATGGCCCGCGCGGGCATAAAGAGAAATAATTTTTTGTTCAACTTATTTAATAACCATGTCGTAAGCTTCTTTGGACTTTTTTGGCAACAGATTTACAGTTGCTTTATTTGCTTTTTCAATAATTTTGTCAGGAATTCCAAAATCTTCGTTCATTTTGACTTCTAACTTTGACACATAGGTATAAAATTTATTGTGATATTATGACATTTACGTTTGTCAACATTCACCTATTAATTCAAACCGGATTTTTTTAAACACTGATTTGTATTGAGATTGGATTGCAATAACGAACTAGTATGACACAAAAGTTTGTATGTACCGCAGGCATAAACAGATGTGTATACCCTCGGGCGACTTACAAACCCTCGGGCCAGAGGCCCTCGGCTTCGTAAAACGTCGCCCTCAGGGCATAAACATCTATTTATACCCTTGGTACATAAATAACTATTATCATTATTTAATCTTTACAAAGGTAGCTGGAACGCTACCGAAACGTCGAAATAAAAAAAAAATAAAAAAACATTATTGTGGTTCCATTCCCAAAAGAATAAGAGAAAAAATAATCAGATCTTTTGGAAAGCTCAACTCCCTCAGTCAAGAATCCGATTTCTGGTGTTGTGAACTGGAATTCTACAGAGCGTCCATTAAGTTACATTAAAATTCATTTTTAACAAATTGATTTACTGCTTCTAATTAATATAAGATCCCCAGAAAGGCACACCATAGCGAAGGTGCGATTCGAACAAAGTACATAGACAGAGATTTAATGGCAAAACAATACTCTCCATACTGGTACAAAATAAATAACCCATAAAATACTTCAACCTAGAATTGTAACTCCTATGTTGTCAGCAGTTACTACTGTTTTAACTGCCATCTGAAGTTTGGCCTCAGGAACTATATATAGTATTTAGTATTTCGCCAAATCTTCCATCGAGGCTGAACATAAGAGAATATTTGGCAAACTTTTTTTGATGGAAGTTTTGGTGAAATACTATCAGTTATAATTTATATTTTTTTATAAACAGCTGCATTTTGTGTTCTCTTGGTAAACAGTCAATTTATTTTTTAAAAACTTGCGCAGAGTAAGGGTTAAAGCAACATAATTCAACATTTTTGCAGAAGGTAAAGTTTGCAATATATATATATATATATATATATATAATTTGTTTGTCTAGGAAAAATTATATGGTGAACCACGGATACTTTAAATAAAAAGAGTTTGGGGAATTAAGTATTTATTAGGTGGTAATAACTACATTTTTAAAACAGATATACATATGGTTGAAATAATACCCTTCTTGGTGTGCGTCATCGATTGTGACGTATATCCAGGTTTTCGGCATGTCGTTTATTTTATTTGCCATTTCGACATAAAGTTAACCTTAAATTTGATAAATAAAATCATCAGGATCGTATGCAATTAATAATCACCAGCTTCTTTTTCTAACTGAAAATACTCGAAAACTTTCAAAATACTGATGTTTTTCCGTGTATCCACGCATATTTTTGTATTATTTAAATAAATATAACAATAAGATTAATATTCACTTTTCATAAATAATAATTGACCGTGAACAACAAAGTACAGACCTGTCGAGAACTGTCAGTGTGACAGTAGAAAAAGACGTAAGACACATTGCCGCTACGAAAGTAACGCCTTCATAGTATTTTAAATTCTCGATTGATAGGTTGAGCTTGTGCGTAATCTAAACATCAACCAATCAAATTTTTGTAAGTCAAAGATTAGGGTTAAGATTTGTAATACATTTAAACGGTTCATTATTGAGATATTTTGATTAGGATTAATCACAGACCTGCCTTTTTTTCCATTTCTTCCTACGTAATGTGTTAGAAAGACATTAACAATCGATGACGCACATCAAGAAGGGTATTATTTCAACATACTACATAACTAGATTATTTTCCCAATATTCTGCTATTTTTATTCCTAAAATAAATTTTGTGTTATTCATTTATCCATGTTGTCTGGCATCTAGTTAGAAATAATTTAACAAGGAGGGTTACGTATGAAGTATTCTCATTTCTAGTGCCTTCTCCTTTGAAAGCGTTTTTCTTAGAACAAAATATGATATGGGCTTTCATTGAATCCTGGTTAGTATTCATGAATTTTTAAAATTTTAAGTTTATCATTTCCTCTTGAAATAGTATTAGGTAACTTTTTACACCATAAAAGGAGAATCCTAATTATTAATTAACCTATAGACTTGCACCTAATATTAAATTTAGGTAATTACCTGGGGACCTATTCTCAGCTGCTGAATGTTGAGATACGCATACGTAATGTTTATAAATGCGAAGGTTCCTATTTTTGAACATTCGCAATTGGTTCGCATGCGTATGTATCATTCGAAATTGCAGCGAGCGGGATATTTTAAGTGAATCACATATACGAATGCGTATTTGCCATACATAACCTCGTTTTTGTATAATAATATGTTTTAAAGTGTATGGTGTATTCATTGACATATATGTCAATGGGTGTATTACAATTCATTCGTGATTTTGAGTTCGAGTTAGTTTTGTAAGACTTTTCGTCATTAAATAAATGGCTGCACAGTTTGTTCGCTTGCTTTTAATCCAAGCATCAGAAAATGATGAAGAGATAGCACCCCGAATTTATGAAAGACGGAGAAATCTCAAAATACCTATAGCAGTTTGCAAGATGCCTTTATATTTAACTTTATCAATATCCATTATTCTTGTATGCTAGAATTAACAAAAATCAGATCTGAGTTCAAATAATATCCCTTGGAATCCCAAAACACTTCTAGCAGTAAACATAAAACGAGCGTAGAATTCGGTAGAATCCGAAAATTTTAAATAGGCTTGTTCTCACAAGCATCACAGACAGTCTTTGACAATCCGTATTCGGCGTGAAGACCCTAAATCGTTCTAACGAGAGCGCTTTTGGGTCTTTGCGCAGAATCCGGATTGTCAAAGACTGTCTGTGATGCTTATGAGAACAAGCCCAATATTGTACGTCAGGGGATTTGAAAAACATCAGCTGAGCCACAGCATGTGCTAATGCTGTATTGCCATGTTTACGCGAGTGTGTTTAGCTAACCGTTCGTAAACTCTTGCGAACCACGTATGCGAATAGGGAAGAATACAATATTCATTACGAATGCGCATGTAACCATTCGTAAATTGTTATATGCGAATGCAAATTTGCATATGCTGAGAATAGGTCCCCAGGAATGAATAAAGTGGGACCATCATTTATTTTCCTGGTACTTTACAGTCATCTCTAAAGTGTCTAACACAAACACGGAAATTTTGGTATATTTGTCCTGAAGGCATGCAGTGTAACTTCACATTATTAATATGTATCAGCCATGAGTCAAATACTTCAGGTTCACGTTTTGGAAACCGATGTTGAGCACTCGTTTTGTCTGAGCAGAACGGAACGCAACAAAATTTATTGTGGTTTGTTTATTTTTCCTTCAATCTTGACATTACGATTGTTGATGATCAGTGCCCTCTGCAGCTTGGGCCGCATCGTAGATTGAAACATTCTCTCCAATCCCAATTACAATTCTATGACATTTTGTGTCACAATCTCCCGGTCTATATGGATTGACGGCCGTTTGCACCAATAAAAGCATAAGCTAAGAATAACTAAGGCGAGCTTAAAATTTAAGGGTCGCTTAGTGAAAGTTCAGTTGCACCAATGTTTTTCCTCGGCTTCTTAGCTAAGTGTTTAATACATTTGTCAACATCGCTTTTTAAGTTGAGTTTTATTGATTTCTCTATGGTTTCTGGTGACTTTTCGTTTTTATGGTTTGAAATAAATGTATTAAAAACTGTTAAACGTCAATTTTTGAATTTTTGAAAATCAAAAGATTTTATTCTTGTTTTCTTTATAAGAAAATTACTGATAATGGACACAGTTAAAAATAAGAAAATCAGATCGGCAAATTATATAGTACAAGAGAAAGAGCTGCTAATATCTTTAGCTGCAAAGTACAAAGATATTATTGAGAATAAGAAAACTGTATTGGTTTGTCAGTTTCCTTGGGAAAAAAGTTTTTTCGTCCAATTCTTCGTAATAATTTTTACGGTTGTACCGTCTTCTAGGAAATCCATTTTCAAGAATGTACAATACTTCCAAATCATCCTCCATAAACATTCTTCTTCAAAAATAAAGAAACACACCTGAAATAGGAAAACGCAAAACGAATACCCGAAAACAGAAAAATAATTGACATATATCAATCGAAACACAAAAATGTTAGGTTAGAAATCTCCACTTTGAGGATAAGTGGAGTTTAAGCGAGCGATTTTCTAAGCTTAGCTAAGTGGAGCTTTAAATGACAAGTTATTCATGGTGCAAAGCAAAACTTTCCTAAAGCGCCACTTAACTTTAAGTCTACTTAAATATTAATTGGTGCAAACGGCCATTATTGATTTTTTTTCTAGAAAACTCCAATTTAGATCGAAATCAAAAATAAACTTCACATAATAATATTATTACGTCATGTATATCACTTGTAGCCAAATGAATATCTATTTAATGAAAATAATCAACATTTAATAAAATCGTTATGCTATTATATATCGCACAGGACCGGCGTAAGCTCAATACATATCATAGCAAAATATAATTAATTTTGAAAGAATAATCATTGTTAAATTTTTTTGAACGATAAACATACAGGGTGATTGTGGACTCGTTCTTAAATCGTCGCTAAGATTATATGTCCATGTTTAAATTCTCCAAACCAACGATACATTGTTGACTGAAGTGGTGCTTCGGTGTCAAAAACAGAAACCAACTCGGTAAGGCTTTTTTGTCCAAAAAATTTTCTCCATCTTTCGACTGACCTGGCTCACCAACTTTAAAATAGTAGTTTGTACAAGTGGTGCGCAAAGCGTCACTTTTCAAACGAGCGAGTGGGAAACATCATTTACGTAAAAGTTGTACACAATATTTTTTCTACAACCACATTCATCAATGAAAGAAATACAGTAATTTAAATAGTTATTTGATTTGAACTTTGAACAGAAATAATTTACAATATGAAAATAAATAGAAAAATCAGTTGAATGTATAATTAATTGTAAAATTTGAATAATTTTGTATTGAAACCACTGTTAACAAATTTTCTGCTCGAGCCTTTTCGATAATAACTGGAGGAGTATTTCCAATGTCCGAATTTGACAACTCGAAAGAAAAAATAATTTGGTTTTGGTTCATAATTCCTAAAATAATGCTTAATAGGTTAATGATTTTATAATTAATAAATTAAAACAAATAATGAGATAAATAGTTTACTTACTTTTAATTTCAATTCAAAAATTGTACACCAATAAGAAATTCACTATTATGTTGAATTGTCAAAAAAATTGACAGGTCATTGTTTGATATTTCGGTGCGGAAAAGTGCCATAGAGTGTACTTTACGTATTACTGTCCCAACGGTTATCAAAAGAATTATGAAAAGGCCTGCTTTGCATTTAAAAATTTGTGTAGAAAAGCGTGTTTTGCATAGTGGTTGTAGGAAAATTATGTTACGGTACATCTTTAAGTGAAGCTTACCGAAATTTACAGGGTTTTATTGGTTTTTTCGTGATTTGTCTTTACGTTCAATGATTCAGCACTTCTTTCGCAAACACATCACAAACAAATTAACAAAAACTGAGATTATGCCGTTTCTTGTCATTTGTCAGTTTGAGTTGGCAGATTTCTCAGTTAGCTAACGGCTAACGGAACTGTTAGGCTTGTAATGCAATTATTATACAGGGTGTCCCACGATGAGTTAAAACTATCTGTATATGGCAAAATACTTATAGTAAAATCATGAAAATTTCCACGTTTCGGTTTTCGGATGTGATCTTTTTAACTAAAATATTTTCAAAGATGGCAGGTTTCCGGTTCTACCGGAAGTTGACTGTAACTTCGTTATTTTAAATAGAACACCCTGTATATTAATACATTTTTAAAATCTACGTAAAATTTTTAGTATAGTTTTGTCTGAAAACTTTTTCCAAAAAATACATATCTATTAAGTTATTGATTTTTTTTGTAAAAAATTTGACGGTTGCAGACCCTTACAAATTATTTTTTTAAGAGGATACCCTTAAATATATGAAAATGGTTTCTGTTCAGTTGCTTTTAGCAAGGTAAGACCTATTTAAATCCATGTTGAAAAGTTTTCTATTTTATACAGGGTGTGTATAGAAAGTGTTCAAAGTTTTACTTCATAAATATCAAATTTCTTTATTTTTTTAAATATTACCACCCGGTTTTTTCTATTTTAATGCATTCAGGGGTAAAAAATAATTCAAATTCATGTATACTTTCCTATACCTAAACCTTACCGTTATCCAGATATTAAATGTTTTCTGTAAATTTTTAGAGATGCAGGATATCTTACTGCAAATAAAGCACATAATTATGTTCTTGTAACAACTTTGCCATATTTACCATGTATTAAAAGCAAATTTACATAATCTTTTTTATTTCTTAGTGCTTGTATGAACGAGTCAAAATAAAATTTAGACCACACCTGCTATCTCTCAAAATTTACAGAAAATATTCAATATTTGGATAACGGTAATTAAAGAAATTTGATATTTATGAAGTTAAACTTTGAACACTTTTTATACACACCCTGTATAAAATGAAAAATTTTTCAACATAGATTCAAATACGTCTGATCTTGCTAAAAGCAACCGAACAGAAACCATTTCCATATCTTTAAGGGTATCCTCGTAAAAAAATAATTTACAAGGGTCTGCAACCGTCGTATTTTTTACAAAAAAATCAATAACTCATAAAGTATGCATTTTTCGAAAAAAGTTTTTAAACAAAACTATATCAAAATTTTACGTTAATTTTTTAAAATGTATTAATATACAGGGTGTTCTATTCAAAATAACAAAGTTGCAGTCGATTTCCGGTAGAACGGGATGCCTGCCATCTTTGAAAATATTTTAGTTGAAAAGATCGTATCCCAAAACCCAAACGTAGAGATTTTCATGATTTTACTATAAGTATTTTGCCATATACAGATAGTTTTTACTCGTCGTGGGACACCCTGTATATATAGGTAATCGTGACTGGAAGTTGCTCATTGTAGATGGAGGTTTTCTCTGATGACTGGACTATGTCGCAGCCAGTAGAAAATATAATCAACCGGTTGAAATATATTCACAACCGATGGAAAATATTCCCCACCGGGGGAAGACATCACAAACTAAAGTCTCCTACCGGCTGCACCCTGCTAGAAGTTTGTCTTCACTAGCAAAGTGCAGTTATAAAAATTTACATACAGGATTAAATACATTTTTTTACAAGTACAGAAAAATGAGAACATTGGTAAGAAAATAATGAGTGAAACAAATCTATTTACTCAAATTACAGCGTAACATATAGGTATTCACATATAAAATTTAAAATAATAATTATCCAAAATCACCACTATTTTACCTGCCCCTACAACAACCAAGCTTGGTCATCTAAATTTTAAACCCAATTAAGAAAAACATGCAAATACCTAACAACATTAATACAAGGCAAATTAAAAATTGTTAAGGCTGAAAAAAAAGTTCTGTTGCTTCAAACTGAAAAACTCGAAAATGAATATTAATTGATCTGGAACAGAAAATCAAACAAAATTTAAAAAGTTCACCAAAAACTTGATAAAAAAAATAGTGGGAAAAACTTACAAGTAGCCATTTTGCATATAACAATGTTGGCATTCACGATATTTTGACAGACCTACTGAGCAACAATTTCTGCAACAGAAAATCAAACAAAATTGAAAAATTCAACAAAAATTGGATGGAACCTATGGGACCTGTGAAAACTAGGCAACAATTTCTGGAACATAAAATCAAACAAAATTAAAAAAATTCACCAAAAATATGATAAAAAAAATAGTGCTAGGGAAATACTCAAAAGTAGCCATTTCGCATATAACAATGTTGGCAATCACGATATTTTGACAGAGCTACTGGGCAACAATTTCTGCAACAGAAAATCAAACAAAATTAAAAAATTCAACGAAAATTCGATGGAACCCATGAGACCTGTGAAAACTAGGCAACAATTTCTGGAACATAAAATCGAACAAAACTAAAAAAATTCAACAAAAATCAGGATCAGGAAACCGGAGCAACATAACTTACCCATTTCTTTTGAAAAAAAGGTACCAACTTGTAAAAGGCTGGATAGTAGTTTGTAAAGTATATGGAATGAAACAGCTCACCTATGGCAGGATATTATTGAGTGAATGTGAGCAACAACCTAGATCTATGTCTTTTGAAAGAAGAACCTGCAAGGAAAAGTAGTATAATATACAAATAATATTTTAAATTATTACATTGCTTACCTGGGTTTTCACTTTTCACTTTTCACACTGACACTACTTGTAAAAAAAATATTGGTTCGAAACAATAGGGGTATACATTTTACAAATATAGATGATGCATTATAGAAATTCAATATAGATAGGTACTCACTTTGTTGGGATAGACATATATTTTATGTTACCTTAAACAAAAAATAGAATAATTATTGAAATGTAACCATAAAAATGATAAGTAATTTGCAAAAAACAGTTGAGGGTTTTACAGAAATCCGTTGACAAAAAATCAACGAAAAAAATTTTTAAAGACATTGAAATCTTATATAAGAACCCTTATTTGTCATGTATATAGAAATATTTATCTGTAGTCTTTTTATATTTTGGAATATTTGGGTATAAAAAAACAATGGAATAATACAAAAATGGATTTTAAATTAACAAAATATCTCAATTTTGATCAAATTAATTTTGAAATGCATATGAGCAAATTAAAACCAAATACATAATTGTAATATTTTTTTATATAAAAAATCGGTAGTTAATAATTCATATGGGATGAAAAATAAAAAGAATGTTGTATTTATTTAATGCTAATAGCTACCAGTAAATAAAATAAAAACCTACCCCTCTAGAAGAATGTATTAAGCTCTAATCCTTGGATTCCATATAGGTACACCATTCAAGTACACTCCAGATTCCTTGAAACAAAAAATAAAATAAATTTCAAACACCAGATACATGTATAATTTTCATTTTATATTCCCCCAAAGCAGGTTCAATAAGAGGTAGCAATATGATTCGCCTCTTATATAAGAATAATTATTTGTCATAGGAATATTCACGGGCCGGTTTTTGAGTATTTTGTTTTAAAAATATTAAAAGAATAGAAAAATGGATTATAAATGACTAAAATATCAATACTGATAATCAAATTAATTTAGAAAACCCAATTAAAGAAATAGTCTTTTACAATTAAAAGTATAAAAAAAAATAAAAAATTACCCCATTAGAAGAATGTATCTAGCTCTAATCCACGCCTTCCCTGTAGGTACACTTCACTACACTTCACTTGCACTTGCACTTCACTACACTTCACGATAAACGAACTCAAAAAAAATAAAATAAATTTCAACCACGTAATCCGAACCGAGCGAACCGAAAGGCGGCGCCAGACATGCGGCATTCGGCGAATACCGAGCGACTGCTCGCCAAGTAGCAAGTAGTTGAGTTACTCGGCAAGGTGCGCGCCAAATGACAAGCACCTAAACCAGATATTCGCCATTCGTTGGATGCGGATTCAGAGCGTTATACGGCAAATATACGTTTCCTTTGATTTTGCTTCGAAAGACCGACACACAACGGGAACTACGCGAGCACTGCACAAATACCAAAATTGGTCATCGGCAAGTAGCGATCAACCCGTCCACACACTCGCTACTTGGCGAGCAGTCGCTCGGTATTCGCCGAATGCCGCATGTCTGGCGCCGCCTGAAAGTTGAACCGCTACTGAATAATGACATCTACTAAATTCACCTATTCGTTAAATGTACTTGTTAGTCACCTGTTGAATAAGAATAGTTTATCATATCTATGATTGATATACCGATACCGGTCATCCTATGAGTTATTAAAAATACTTTTAGTCTTGTTCATATACTTTGTAGGTATTATAATGAAAAAGGAAAAGTAAAAAGGTACAAAAAGCGAATTTACATAATCTTTTTTATTTCTTAGTGCTTGTATCAACGGGTCAAAATAAAATTTAGACCACACCTGCTATCTCTCAAAATTTACAGAAAATATTCAATATCTGTATAACGGTAAGGTTTAGGTATAGGAAAGTATACATGAATTTGCCTTATTTTTTACCCCTGAATGCATTAAAGGGAAAAAAACCGGGTGGTTCTATTTAATAAAATGAAGAAATTTCATATTTATGAAGTTAAACTTTCAATACTCTTTATACACACCCTGTTTAAAATAGAAAATTTTTCAACATAGATTCAAATACGTCTAATCTTGCTAAAAGCAACCGAACAGAAACCATTTTCATATCTTTAAGGGTATCCGCGTAAAAAAATAATTTACAAGGGTCTGCAACGGTACAATTTTTTACAAAAAAATCAATAACTCAAAAAGTATGCGTTTTTCTAAAAAAGTTTCCAGACAAAACTATACTAAAATTTTTCGTAGATTTCAAAAATGTACTAATATACAGGGTGTTTCATTCCGGTAGAACCGGAAGTCTGCCATCTTTGAAACTAATTTAGTTAAAAAGATCGTATCCGAAAACCCAAACGTAGGAATTTTCATGATTTTACTATAAGTATTTTGCCATAGACAGATAGTTTTAACTCGTCGTGGGACACCCTGTATATCTGACTGTTAACATTCACCACTCGTTACCTAACCAACGGATTTAATCAGAACTGGTGAAATAGACATAAGCTTATCAAGATTCAAACAATTTTAAAAGGTCGTTGATTAAGTTGAAGTTTCTTTGGCTAAAGTACACAAATATCTACTGTTAACATTCACCCCTCGTTGCCTAACCAACAACGGACTTAATCAGAACTGGTGCAAATGAACTTAAGCTTATCAAGTTTCAAGCAATTTTAAAAGATCGTTAATTAAGTTGACGCTATTTTGGCGAAAGTACACAAAGCGCATTGACTCTCCAAAATTATTGTTTGATGAAACTCAATACGGTTCTGCCTAACCTAATTGCTTAATTTCAATTTGCATTCAAACTCCTTATCTCCCAGATATTATTGTTATCTGTCGCCTCTAAATCAGTTGTTTTCTCGCGTATCGCGTATACACCTTTTTATATTGATACACAAAAAAATTGTTCGCGAAATTTTCGTTTTTGATTCTACTTGATGAACTGTTGGTGGTGTAGTAGTGATTCGACAATTAGTAAGTGCTAGTGACCTCTCTCGATTAAAGGCAACTACAAATTCATTCAAAGGAAAATATTTGTTTTCCTATTAATTCGCTGGAACGTCCTTGGTATTGGAACCATTAAATTATTAGCACGATTCGAACAAAAATAGCTTGGAGATTTTCATAAATGCTGCTTCGATTTCGGGACTAAAACAGCTGTCGGGTTTCGGAAAATCGTTTTTTTTTTAATTTTCAATTAGAAAATTAGGTGCGTTATCCGTTTTCTCCTGTATTGAAAATTGTTTATTTTTGAAACATAGGAACAGAAAATGATTTCGTGTCAAATAAGAGCAATATTGTAGCTGGTTGCACACTGACAAAGTCAATTTTTCCATGCTTTTACCTTCTGGTGGGGTGTTATTCACAGAGACAAGTGCTCCTCTTCTATCCAGTAGCCTTCTAGGTGATCTGCCCTAAGATCTGTATTGCTACGCAATTCGCAAGTATGCCATTAGTGGTTCCTTCTTCCATTTCAAAGAATCTACATTCTTGTTGCTCCACTAGTTTGAGCTTTTTAAGGTCTCCATTTAAGCGACAGTGTCCTTTCAGGACTCTCGTCAAAACCGCTAGTTCAGTTTTACTCTTGCTTATTGTAGTTTTCAACCCTAAATTTCCTGCTCCTACACCTATAGATATCGAAGATAGATATCGCTCAATTAAATACGACAATTTTACAGACAACTGTAATAATACTTTCCATGACCTATCTCTGCCTTAGAGCCCTCCGTTAACTAGGTTGTCTTAGCCAGTATGGGTACGTCTTTCTCCCAGTTTTACCTTCCTGGCATAGCTGTTTGGAGATGATTATTGAAGTCATATGTTGTGTGTCGATGGGTTGTCCCATCAAGTTCACCGCTTTCTGCTGTGCGCTACAGACATGGATTGTCCTTGTTTAACAAAGTGTCGAACATGGAATCGACATGTTGCAACTGGTCTGATAGTCGAATTTCAATCTGAAGAGAAAGAAGACAGCTGTATAATGGAAATTTGGTGGCGCCAACCACTCCTTTTGATGGAAGATCAGTTTGTGTGTGAGGCGGCATATGTTATGATGGCTGCTGGACTGATGGCTAACGACCGGTTAGAGCATCATTGTTTTACTAGGATGGAGTGGCCAGCCTGCTCACCAGATATGAATTGCATTGACCATGTTTGGACTGAAATGTGCAGGAAATTAAATCGTCTTGAACAACCTCTACCAACATTACACTAATTAGCTAACGCATTGCCATCTATGCAGGAATTTCACAGTAGTTCATTAAGAGTTTAATATATAATTTCCCAAATCTGTCGTCGGGGATGTCATATACATATGTATATTTTGAAAAATTCTAAGCCTACTATAGAACCAAACAAAATTTCAATGTCAAAATATTTTATCACTCAACATATTCTCCTCTTGATTGGATACATTTGTTACAGCGAACCTGCAACGTCTCTAGATCGTTCAAAAAAATGTCTCTTCTTGTTCTGCAAACCAGACTTCCACAGCTTTTATTACCTCTTTGTCGGAAGAAAATTTACGACCTTTTAAACTTTTTTTCAGTTGAGGCAAGAAATGATAGTCGGACGGAGCCAAATCTGGTGAATATGTTTGTATGTATGTATGTATTTTGGGGTGACATTAACTGAGACGTAAAAGATCTATTGTGCCCCCTTACTCCTACTCAGTTTCTAAGGAGAGTCTCGGAAACTAGTAGTTCCTTTAGTCCTATTTCCTGGAGGAATTTTAGGATGTCTACAGGCTTCAACTAAATGGTAAATGTTCCTCTTCTATCCAGTAATCTCCTAGGTGCTGAGCTCTAGGATTCTGGAGTGCTGTGCAGTTGGAAAGTATGTGGATGGAGGTTTTTTCTTCCATTCCACAAAATCTGCATTTTTCTTCCTTCACTATTTTGAGCTTTTTCAGGTGCCTATTCAGGCGACAATGTCCCGTTAGGATCCCTGTTGAAACTCTTAGCGCAGTTTTATTTTGACTTATGCATTCATTTGATCTCAACAGGTTGTAGTCACCCAGAAGAGTCTTTGATTGTATAACCCCTACTAGATACTTCCAATGGTCAGATCTTCTTTTTCTCGGCTTCACTTATTTCTTCCAATATTACATTGGGACTGATTCCGCAAAAGGGTTCAGGCCCCCAGAAAGGTATTTCAGTCCCCCTCTTTGCGAGTTCATCTGCTATTTCACTTCCTTCTATTCCAGTGTGTCCTGGAATCCATAGTAAGGTGACCATATTGTTCTTGCCTAGTTCATTGAGTTTGTCTAGGCATTCCCACACCATTTTGGAACTGATTACACAAGAGCTCGGTGCTTTAATGGCTGCTTGACTATCCGACATTATGATAATCCTTTGTCTTCTGTATCCTTTATCAATATTGAACTGGGCGCACTTTCTTATGGCGTGGATTTCCGCTTGAAAGATACTTGGGGTTTTTCCCAAGCTTTCAGAGTGTTTGGTTCCTGGCCCGAACACTCCTATCCCAGCCCCTTCTATTGCCGTCTGTGTACCATTGAATGGCATTTTTTCCAAGTCTGGTATTGGTATTTGGATCCCATTCTTTCTTGTTGCTTAATTCCGTAACGAATCTCTTTGAAAAGTTTTATTTTTTCATCATACCGTCTTGTGGCATGTCCCAGGTTGTCTGATTTCTAAGAAGTGAGGAGGTGGTTTTTTTTAATGATTTCCTCTCTAATTAGTCTGTATCTTGTTCTTTCTGCAACGCTTTCCACCACCATATGTAGGGGGGTGAGGTTGAGAATCATTTCCATGGCTGCCGTTGGGCATGTTTTCATTGCTCCTGTAATGCATATACAGGCTAGTCTTTGAATTTTGGAGAGGTTTTCTCCCGTTGTCAATAGGCTAGTTCTGCTACTCCACGCAATGGCTCCATAAGTGATGATTGGTCTCACTATGGCAGTGTACATCCAGCTTAGGATTTTTGGGTTACAACCTCAGTTTCTTCCTGCCAGATTTCTGCGCACTATTAGTGCCATTTTTGCCTTTTATGTAATCTCATTTTCGTGTATGTTCCACAGGAGTTTACTGTCTAGAGTTAAACCTAGATACTTGACTTCTTGTCTCCATTCAATCTCGTTCCCATCAAGTTTTATGGTTTTGAGGTTGAGTTTTCTTTTCTTAGTGAAGGCTATCAAGATGGTTTTAGTGGGGTTGATGCTAAGTCCCACTTGCCTACACCAGCTATTTGTATAGTTCAGACCCTTTTGTACAATATCACAAAGGGTGTTTTCGAATTTCCCCCTGGCTGTTATGACAATATCGTCGGCATATCCTTGGCAGGATACTCCGAGATCCGTTAAACTACACAGGAGTTCGTCAACCGTCAGACTCCACATTAATGGGGATGCTACTCCTCCCTGTGGTGGTAGTGCAGGTGGAGACAATGTCTTTGCTCGTCCTCGTCTCTGCTACTCTTGTGGTGAGCAGTTCCGACATCCATTTGGATGTTGTGCTGTCTACACCTCTTCTGTTTATAGCTCTTTTGAAAGCCTCATGTGGAGTATTGTCAAAATCTACTTCTATGTCCAAAAATGCACATACTACAGTACAAACTATGTTAGACTAATTGGTCTGAAGGAATTGGGATTTGTTGTGTCCCTTTTTCCAGTTTTTGGAATGAAGGTTACTATTGCCCTTCTGCATGCTTCAGGAATATCTGGTGAATAAGGGGGGTGAATTTTTTGCATTGCAACATGAGATTTGTGTGCAGGGGCGTTGTTCTGCAAAAACAAAACACCTTTCTGCGTCTTTTCTCTTCAATTTTTCCCCGTAGAGTGGACAGTAAAGTCGAATAGTAATCCCTGGTTATTGTTCTACCCTTATCCAAAAAATCAATCATGATTACACTCCATGGCAATCCCAAAAAACTGAAGCAAGAACTTTTGGACACGAAACTTCTTAGGTCTGGGATTTATCACCAAGGGTATTAAGCATATCTTCGTAAATCTGCTTACCTCTTAACCCTTTCAAATACAGGTACTTGATGATGGCTCGATACTCCAATTTTTCGATTCTAACAATTTCAGTGGACATCTTTTTCTTTTAATTTATTGCGTAACTCTGGTTTACTATTTTGAAGTCCAACTTCACGCGGACACTTGGCTGCCAAAACGTATTGAGACACTCTGTATAAAAATAAGAGTCGTGTTTCATGTTTGCTCACTTTTTTAGTTACCCTCGTAGACTAAGGAAGGAGTACATATCTAGCTGATAGTGATGAACCTAACGCAGATCTTTAAATAACGGTTTTTTTTAAGTTGTCTCCGATCGAGAGTTATCACTAGTAAGTTCCAGCGGTCTACAGTGTAATAATAATATTGTACGATGTGAAATATAATGTAATTTTTGTGTGTGAGTCATAATGGTAGACAGAACTTGGTTGAAAAAACTTTTTGCCGACTTTGCCGAAGCCGCCGTGTTGTCGTCGTATCACCCTATATATTCTTACGAACCTACTTATCTGATTGGCAACACCACTGGTGGTTAGTGACAGTGACTTTGTTTCTATTTGCAGGATATTTTTGGATTTTATTTAATTTTTTTCTCCAAATATTTATATTTGGCTTTTTATAGATACGCGATGTTTATTGGGATGACTAAGATTTGAGTTGGTTTTGAAAAGTAGAATTTTTTTTTTAATATTTAATAAGTTTAAGGAAAGGATTAATTTTATCTAAAATTACTTATGGGATTAGACGTGGAGATCAAAAGCTATTTTTTTATTGAATATAATTTATTTTTTTCTCTCTCTCTCTCTCTGGAGTTCAAGAGAGGATTCCAATGGCGAAGGAATGAGTTTTAATACTCCCAGAAGTGATTATTTGAATAACTGCCATTTGAGTACGAAATATTAATCACTAATTCTACCACAATAGAATTTATGTCTGGCATCGCTAGTTGAAAGCAAAAGGGAGGAAATATTTCATTTAAAATAACATCTTCAATAGAGGAGTTCAGTGTGGCCAACAAAAGTTGTTTTTTCTGACAAGAATAACAGTTAAGGTCTACCATTCAAAACATAAGAATTTTGAAGGTTTTTTATCATAGCGAACATCTATATTGATTTATTAAAATAATGAATACACCCTCAAAGCGTATATCTTGAAATTTAAAATGACTTTTAAGCTGAATACTCAACATATCGGTGGCCAATAAGTCTAGGAACTTTTGGCAAGTCACCATTTCATTTCTGTTATTCTCTCACTATAATTAATTTTTTAAAAATATATTTCATTGTAATTTATTTGTGACAATATTCAAAGTTTGAATTAATCTTCTTACAAAAAGAACAAAAATATATAAAATAATTAGGGCGGGTTTATCAATGCCCGGTTAAATCTGTCAGCTACGTAGCCCTCAGCTATCTCTAGCCGCAAGTCAAAGTCTCGGTTACAATGGAAAGCGTTTATCAATGCACCACATAACCGACAGCTAGCTAACTGGAGGCTAAGTGTAATTGAGCATTTGACAACCTTGTTCGGGATATGAACGTGAGTGTAATGTTGTCAGAGTGTAAATTTCTCATTTTAATTTGGTGTAAGGAGGATCACCCGTTACATGAAATATACATATTATTAATTTTATTCGCATATTTTGTTATAAAACACAATGAATCAAGAATATAGAGGTGAAAGTTATTATTTTTCTATTTTACCGTAAGCTTACTCTGACAACATCGTGGAAAATTTCACTTGTCAGTGTCAAAATTGTGGTACTGCTATTTTTATTTCGTCTATGTTGTGCTTTGTTGAGTTGTTTGCCTTTGAGCATGTCCACAAAACAAAAAATTTCACGGAGTCAGAGCGACAATTAGGTACTTATAAAAGTAGCCGTTCACCATAAAAGTATAATAGAATGCAAAAAGACGGATGCTGTGACTTGGCGAGAATAGCTGGAATTTGTTGGAGTATCATGAGAACACTGGGTTTAGATAATCGAAACCGAGTAATAAACTCGACATCATCGAGCTCTTCAAAGGGATTTATCCGTTCTTCAACAGTATATGGTCGTCTTTCGTACTCTACAAATTCCAATATTTCGCCAATCTCCAAGCTCTTCATCGAAAAGGTCGTCAGGTTCCTCAAGATACATTGACAATAACAATGAAATAAAATACAAACAGAACCTAGATGCTACTAAACTACTATATAAAAGAATCAAATAAGCTTCTCGATTTCACCCTAAACGATAATAACACAATCAAATTTAAAGTTGAAATAATCTTTGTTGCAAAATGTAAGCAAACATGAAAAAATCATGACACAGTTGTCAGTTAGAATCTATGGTTAGAATAACGGGACACCACTTTCTCGTATTTAACTGTATGTTCTATGGTTAACATCAACTTGATAGTGGCAGCTAGGATAGCCGAAAGTTTGACTGCCAGCTAATGCAAACTGGCAGTTGATAAACACTTTGACCAACAGCTAAGATTTAGCCGAAGGCTACAATATTTAACCGAGTATTGATAAACCCGCCCTTATTGTTACAGATTGGTTTGTTTTCTATTATGAATAAACTGTGTTGCCTTTCTTTATCAAACTTACTAAAATTTATGTACCTCTATCACTTTTTTTTATTAAAATTAGTACATCCCGTTACCTCTGACCTAAATCGTATATTCTTTAGCATAGCTGCAACTCATTCGTTCAATACAAAATGTACCTTACGGTATACCCTCTTAAAATATATTTTGGTACGTCTATGAAATCTACTTAAATGAATGATTTATTACTCTTTGTCCTTTCTATATAGACTATAGCATGGAGCTAGTATTGAGAGGAGTCGCTACGCCTATCATAAAAGTGGTATCGGTTTCGCCATTTTACTCCCACTTCTCTGTCAACTTGACATTAGTATTGTTTTGTGGATGTGAATTGGGTATTTTTGGATTTTCTTTATGTTAGTGTCGTTTTTTTCTATTTTAATAATTGAACAGTAATGGTTTCTTGTGCTTCACGAAGTTGTACAAGTAGAGACAGTGTAAATACGAAAAAATCATCAGGAACAACATATTAATAGGTTAGTAAACAATCGAAAGGACTGTACTAGAAAATATTTCTTTGTGCTCCAATAAGTTTTATTCAACTTCATATTATATTTAATGTTTGTAGATTTCTTAGAACTCCATCAATAAAAGATATGTTGTTGATATTTGTAAAAAGAGGTTCTTGGCAGCCAACAAAATACCTACAGTTTTTCTATATTATCAATTTCACTAGTGAATATATGTTTATTGATTGAAAATCTAAATAGTCCGGCTCTGCCGACGACGCCATATTGCTCACATTACAATGTCACTCATGTGATACCACTTTCCTATTATAAGATAGTCGACTGTGTCATCTCCTCTTAATAGTAGCTCCATGGACTATAGTTATGTCAAATGTCAGTTATATTTATTTTTGTTGATATTCGTTTAATTGTATATTTATGTTATTTAGTTAGTTGTATCTCTATTCTTCTAAATACTTTTTCCACTGACATCTGACTCTGACATAATTACTGACAGATAACAGAAATGAAATGGTGACCACAGAGTACACCATCTAACAAGAGGCAAAAGAAAGTAGTTTTCGTGATCGCAAAATTGTGTGCACATGCGTGAATTAATTAGTTTATCTGTCAATGTCAAGTCGACACTTCCGTTCATTCCCCTCAGTTCACCGTGTATTATTTCAAAATTAGGTTAAAAATGAGCCACTTCTCATTACACCCATGAGATGAATAATCAGGTGTTCTCATGTTAGTAGTTGAAAAAATATTCTTTAGACCTAATTGGGACGGATGTTCATCAACACTACTATTTTTCTTAGTATTTTTTTACTTTTCTCAGTGTATCAAGTAGTTTATGTGGCAATACCTCGACGTATTTCCGCTCAATATCGTGAAAGTCAGACTTCAAAGGAACCGACAAAGCTTTCGTCTTTTGTTAGATGGTGTACTCTGTGATGGTGACATGCCAAGAGTTCCTAGAATTATTGGCCACCGATATGTTGAGTATTCAGCTAAAAAGTCATTTTAAATTTCAAGATATTCGGGAGTGTATTCATAATTTTAATAAAGCAATATAGATGTTAGCAATGATAGAAAACAAGCAAAAATCTTATGTTTTGAAGGGTAGACCTTAACTGCCATTCTTGTCACACTAACCTTAGACGGAAGATTTTCGTAGCTTTTATATACAGGGTGGAAATATAAAAAAAATATGAATCAGGTCGACTCTTGATTATAAATTACTATTTTTAAAATAATAATCTCGTGCAGGGTAAAGATAAAGTCAGCGTCAGTTTTTCAAATGAAATTGCTATTTAAATTATTATTGTTTTGATTCATAGGGTACTCTAGCTTTTCAGTATCCAAATCCCTAGGTAATCCCCTAACTGTACAGTGTGGATTGTCAAGTACCGACAAAATTAGATTTTGTTGAATATTTGCGCTGTACATCAATAGTGTTTTAATTTCTTGGATTTTCTATTCTGCTTACCGCAAATTGATACATACACGATCTAGGGGCATTTTATGGAATAATTTGCATTCTTTTTGTTGAGTCCGCATCCTATCGCCAACACCAATCATTGTGAATATTGCCCTACTTCAAAAAATAAGTATATTGTTGTAATCCTTCCAGTTCGATCCATCTATTAGAAGTTAATTCCAGCAATTTCACTACCTGACACTAATCCGCGTTATCTCAGAAAACTGTGCCGACAAATATTACTTTTTATATCTCTACTGAAATAATAATGAAAAAAGAAATAAATACACTGATAAAAACAATTATAGCATATTTTGAAAACTCTTTATTTGTAAAATTTGTGAGATAAGATTTTTAATATTGAAAAAATACATGGTATTTAAGCAAATGGGAACAGATATGAGTTTTTCATGGGGTTCCTTATCAGTGTAAATATTTTGAAAGAGGAGATATTTAATTAAACGGCAACTCAAAATTGAATAGTTTATATACAAAACAATGCAAAATAAACAATCAGTACAATTACGAATCGTGATTCACTCTACAAATGCCAGACTAACCATCCCTTTTCAAGAATGAACATATATATATATATATATATATATATATATATAATCTTGAGCCCTTTTACCCTCAGGGTGTCGGGTTATCATTTTATTGTTGCTTCATGAACTTTTTCCATTCTTTTCTGTCTCTAGTCAGTGTCTTTGCTTCATTCCATTGTTTATTTCTTTCTTGACGAATCTTTCCTATCATGTCGTTCCAGGTTTTTTCAGGTCTTCCTCTTCTTCTCTTGTTTTGTGTTTTCGCTTCATAAATTTGTTTCACAGGTCTATTGCTTGGCATTCTCTGTATGTGTCCCCACCATCCTAATTGTTTTTGTTCTATAAATGAAATAATGTCTTCTATGTCTAGTTCTTCTCTTATTCGTGTATTTCTTATTTTATCTCTCCTTGTCACTCCTATAACTCTCCTCAGGTATTTCATTTCTGTTGCTTGTATTCTACTTTTGATTTTTTTGTTGATATCCAGGATTCACATCCATATGTTAATACTGGTCTATATATTGTTTTGAATATTTTTAGTTTTGTCTGTCTTGAAATTTCTCTTTTATTGATGAAGTTCCTATTCATTGTATAGTACAGTTTTATGGTTTTCTCGATTCTGTTGTTAATTTCTGCTTCTTGTCTTCCCTTTTCGTCTATCGTTACACCTAGATATTTGAAATCTTTTACTTGTTCTATTTTTATATCATCTATCGTTATATTTATTTCTTCGCCTCCTATGGTCATCACCTTGGTTTTATCTTTGTTCATTCTCATTTGTTTTCTCTTCAGTATTTCATTCCATATTTTTATATTATATTGTAGTCGTTCTTCATTTTCAGCTATCAGTATTATGTCATCGGCAAATGCTCCCTCAGCTATCTCTATTCTCTGCATATTTTTGTATCCAATACACATTTTTTTGCTATTTCTATCACATTCCTTAATGATGTCGTCCATGAAAATGATAAAAAACATTGGGCTCAGTGATCCGCCTTGTCTCAAACCCTCTTTTGTTTTGAAACCTTCTGATTTCATGTTGTTCTTGATGACATAATTGAGAATGAACATAAAGAAATTTAATTTCTATGTTAAATACTTGATATAAACAACGCCACAAAAAGGGTCCCATTCATTTTCTTTGCTAGGTTCGCATTGCTCGACCCAATGCACTTATCACTGCTCGACCCAATGCTCTTAGCAGTGTAGAGATTCGTGGCAAATTTCCTACAGATGTTTTATATTATATTAAAATCAGGAGACTTTTTTCCCCGTTAATTCAAAGCCATTCTTTATATTCTTGATTTCTTTGTTTTTTTAGTCTCCATTTATTGACAAAAAAAGATTTAAAACAAAACTTAAGACCTTTCAGGAAAATACCCGATAACTGTTTTGAAAATTTTAGTTTTATGAGACGTAAAAACTGAGAAGTATTTTTGTTATTTGGGTCGACAACTTACGAATGTTCTTCATTGTATACGTCTAAATCGAATCCGTAATTAAACGACCTATTAAAACACTGTGTACCAGACGTTAACACAGAACAGGTCCGGCTTTATTCCGCCGAGTCAATTTATAATATTTTCAAAATCATTTTTCCCCTTAGGCTCAGACCTATGAGAAATATACCTATGGTATTTTTTCGCGAGATCCCGTTGATATAACGGGAACTGTTATTCAGTTCCCACTGCATTTTTGCGATAGAACGGTAATAGGGGAGTATGTTAATGACGTAATTTGTGACGCAATAAGTTATAACACGGGATCTCTTTCAGTTCCCGCACCTATGAGTATGGTTACTGGCGGTTATAGAAATTTAATTGACAGGAGTGACATTTGAAAATTAGAAATTTGATTTTCTTCTCTTATTTTCTTCTGTTTTACTAAATGAATTAATTCACCTCATACCGAACATAATTTACACTTAACACTATCTGAGGCGCGTTTCGACAATCAAGTTACCTTCTTCAGGTAAACGGTTTACCTTGTGTTCGCTATCGAATATCGAATTTCCAACTAATTTATTATATCGGTACATTATGTCCAGTTAACATTTATTTTATTTTACAAATAGTAAGGTTGAGGCAAGTATTATCAAGAGCAGATAATTTGGAAAATTGTACTTGTTATCTTATTGTTAATTGCATATGGCAACACTGTAAAAAGGGTTACGATGCGCGCGAAATTTAAATATACATGAAATATGTGAGTGAAAACATCCAAGAATGATGGAACAGGGGGTCTATTCACTAACTTGTGTGAGTGATCGTGTAGGACCTCTCTCTCACAATTTAGCTTTACTGCGCATGTCACTCTCCTAAAATTATAAAATTCCTATACACGAAAGATAGTAGAATGCTCATACACTCCTATACGAGTACTCTACTGGTTAAACCAAGAGAGTTGTTAGATTCTGAGAGAATGGACTTGCGCACATTGTCTTTGGTCATACAATTAGATAGATAAAGGAAGATTATAATGTAATCACACGACATGTGTCTATTTACTTTTCAGTCCATAAAATAATGACTAAATATTGAATTCATTTTTAGTTTTTGCAGTTTAATTGTTTAGTTTTTGGAGTTTATTTGTTTATTTTTTGTAGTTTAATTGGTTGTGTTTTGTACTTTGTTTAATCGTTTAGTTTGTGGAGTTCATTTATTGTTTTTAAAATGGATGATGACGATTTGGTAATGCAAATGCTGGTAGACAATGTGTTTCCAACGTCAAGATCCTTTCTTGGTTTTGTCTGATTTTAATTATCATTAAACATTTTCGCCTATTTGAAGTTTAAAGTTTATTAATATTGTTTTTTGTGCCTCACACAACATTTTCTTTTCAATAAATTATAAAAAGGGAACTAAAATCGTACTCTTCACTCTCTCTCACAACACATCTAAATATCTCATGGAAAAACTTATGCTGAATCATAGAGTATTACTCTATGTACTGAATCAGACGGTGGTTGTGCCTATATCATTGTTTATATTATTAAATTCAAACCTACTAACAGTACATTAGAACTAAAAATAGTTCTAAGATAGTCGCGCCACTTGGCAACGCTGGACAAAATG
Organism: Galerucella pusilla; assembly: GCA_910591695.1. NCBI lineage: Eukaryota > Metazoa > Arthropoda > Insecta > Coleoptera > Chrysomelidae > Galerucella > Galerucella pusilla. Next base: position 5,104 of record CAJUYI010002602.1, on the reverse strand, counting down.
TAGTAGACGAGTCGAATGATCGTGAATAGGGTTTTGATGGTCCATGTGAGTGATGAGTGAGAGAGTACTCATATCGATGAGTTGTCGTGCACGAGCACTCTCACATGTTACAGAATAGACCCCCTGAAGTGTTCTATTGAGAGAATATCCCAGATTGAGTAAAACATAGGTAATTACTTTATAGGTACAGGGTTATTCATTATAAATTACCCACCCCCTATCATCGTTATTATCACTTTCAGATAAAAGAGTCTTATTTAAAAGTTGTTTGGTTACAACTGATTTTTCTTAATATTTTATCGAAAGTTCAGTAGCGTGCGAATTTGAGGGGATACAAAAAATAATAGCTCGTTTTTAAATGGGACACCCTGTATATTTTCACAATTTTGGAATGGTCTTTTTTTTCTGATTTCAAAAATATATAATATGTTACCCCTACCTTGTACCGTGTTTTAGTTATGAAAGGTTGTAAATCTTAGTTTTAGTAATTACTGTAAATATGAAAAAGATAATACAAAACAGAAAACAAAGATATATTTTTAAGAGAGTTTATGAATAATAACTTATAAAAGATATTCGAAATGTTCACAATTATTGTTAATGCATAATTGATAACACCTTCTTATATTATTTATAATAACATTGCAGATGACTTCATTAATTTCATTTTTGCGCGATCGATCTTTTTTGTTTATTTACAGCATCGGTTGTCAGGAGGGTAGGTTGTGTTTACTGGTTTCTAAGTCCAACACGTCGGTAAGTGATTTACTTACCGTTCAGACGTCGGTAAGTAAACTACGTCTTAGCCCTACATACATTTAAGTGGTCCTAAATAATATATTACTTCATTCATTACACAAAAGGAACAACAAAAAATAGGAAGATTTATATTTTTTTAATGAACAGAACCGAACAGAACAATATAAAAAGTAATGAATAAATTTCACCAAAATGCAAATTATATTTTAAACTGAGCGAGAAGTATAAATGTCACTTTTGACATTTCGTTCATTTCGAAGAAATTTAAATTATTTTTTTTTCGAAATTCGAATATTTTAAACGATCGCGCAAAAAATGGTATAAGCATCTCGAACGTTGAGGATAATACCGGTCTCGCTACGCTCAGCCTCCAAACATTGCTGTCGACCAGTAAACAACCTTTACCGTTCTTAATACAATATACTATTAGTTTGTTAATTTCAAATTGAATCCTTGCTTTGCACTTGTATATTATTATTATTATTATTATTAATAAAATCTTTCACCTATCTGTAAACCATTTTAATTACTTCATCTGAAAAATGTTAATTATCAAACATATAAGTTGTCCTTTTCATAGCTTCCTTTGATAACTTATCTTTTTCATATTTACAGTAATGACTAAAACTCAGATTTTCAACATTTCATAACTCAAAAACGGTACAAGGTATGGGTAACATATTATATATTTTTGAAATCAGAGTAAAAAGTCCATTCCAAAAATGTGAAAATATACAGGGTGTCCCATTTAAAAAAGAACTATTATTCTTTGTATCCCCTTAAATTTGCACGCTACTGAACTTTTGATGGAATATTGAGAAAATGCAACTGTAACCCAACAACTTTTATATAAGACTTTTTTTCTAAATGTGATAATATAGATGATAGGGGGTGGGTAATTTATAATGAATAGCACAGTACATACCTTTATCTCTTTTGCTTTCACGCGGCGTTGCAAATATAAATATTGCGATAGTTAAATGACACTCGATCTTTTTTTTTGCTTAAGAAATATAAAGCGCATTAACCCTTTAGGTTATTAGCGCTACCAAACTTGGCTACTTCGACCTTAAACATCTCATTCGTACTATAATACTAGCCACATTTTTGAAGTTTTCACCATCTGTCATTCGATTACTTTGACGTTTCACCTCAATTTTTTAACTAAACGTCAGTGAAGGTCAACGTTTTTTTGTTTACTGAGTAGGCGAAAATCCGTTGTGTTACACATGCAGGAAACGCTTTAGCAGCATTTATTTATCAGTCCCCTAGCTAAAGCTCATTTTCTGCTCTTGTGACTCAATATACTATTATATAACTTCAAAAACTTTTAAATTTGTTGACTTTGATTGACACAATTGTACTATCTATATTATTATTATTATTATCAGTTTCTAAAATAGTTTCTGCGAATCTCATGAACTAGAATATATTGAAAATATTTTTAAAAAGTATATATATATATATTTATATTTGAAATTTATTGTTCTACCATTGCCACGTTCGTCGTTATCTTATCAAACTGATTACAAGCGTTTTTCATGAAAGACACAATGATTATCTCATTCTGTCTAAGCCGAATAAAAACCTGTTATTCGAAAATAATTTCACAAACAATAATAAATAACGGGCTTTGTATTTTTGTGTTTTTTTTGTGTGTGTGTGCATGTATCGAAAAATGTTCAAAGTTGCCGGCGAAAATTCCACTGGCGGTAAAAATGGTCTAATTTATCTTGTTTTGTCCACAGTTTTCCCAAATGTACCTTCCCAGCCTGGAATGCCATGTCAGGGCGAGGACAGTAAGTTTTATTTTTTATTTTGATTGTCTGTTATTTTTTTATGTGCGCTTACAAATTGAGGTCAAATTTTTTCCAATTTACTGGGTGGATCAATAAGACTACTCCCTCGAGTGTACAAGATGTCCCAAATTGGTGTGTTTTGCAGGGTATCTCGTAAACTAGAATAGATAGAAGAAAAGCAGTTAGGATGTTATGATTTCTTTTTTTGTTGAAGTACCGATAGCCTAATTAAATCTTTAGTAACTCCCTGCAGTTGGAAGATACAGGGCGATTATTGAAAACTGTCGAAAACTACATCAGAAAGTAACTGTCTTATACCTTGAGAAAAACATATATCTTAACAAAAGTGGCCAGGAGAAATCTGGATAGATTTGAAGTACCTACTTAGGTTCACCGCTAGATGACGTTTTCTATGAAAACACATGTTTTCTACACAACAATTGCATTTAGTTTTAATTCATTGATAGAGGGCACTTTCGCAGTCGTCTGTGTTAAATAGAAACACTGTCTTTTTCTATTTTACTCATTCAAATCCTAGTAAAATTAGGCATAGTGAACAGAAAATTTCTTCTCCATAGAATACGCCCTCTAGTAGTGAACCTAAATATTCGAAAGTTGTTTCTAAAGATCTACCCTGAACACTTTTAAGCCGCGTTTACACGAGGCCAGTAGGTGGACAGGTTACTTGAAGCAGGTAACCTAAGGCAAGTTACTGTACTGGGGATTTGCCGTTGACCCTGTCTACACGACGTCAGTTGCGAGCGAGTCAGTGTTTGAGGCTCCGTTATTAGCCACTACGGTTAAATAATGAACCTCAGCTTCAACTGAAAACCACAAGATGGGGAGAGGATATGGTTTTATCCAAAATTTGGATCATATATTCTCGGAACTGGTAATTTAGTTGACCAAATAAGTGGTCAATGGTTGATTACCATTATAATCTTGAATAAATACTTGATCAACCGTGTACCGGACAAATAATCACGTGTCGCTCCACACTTCCCATGCCAGTTTGTATCATTCGATACAATACTGAGTGATATATTTATTGAGATGTTATAGTTTTCGATTTAATTTACATTTCTTATCTGTTAACCAGAGGTAACGAGGCAACGAGGGTGAATTATTATCTGATTTGTTGTTGATACGTTGTGACCCTATTTATTATAAAATGTATATCTCTATTATTTTTCCGTCTTATTTCGATTATTTTTTATACAGTGTGAAAACCACTTGTGGAATAAAATTCTTTATGTCATTATTTTAGAAAATTATAAAAAATGCCGAGACATGTCAACTTTTGAATTGAGTTGTGCGTAATGTAAGTGTACAGGGTGATTCACGTAAGTATGCCATAGTCGGTGTTGTTTTTTTAATGAAACACCCTGTATAGTTGCATCTTTTTGAAATCCTCTTAATGAACCGATTCCAACAAACTAAATAATGTATGGTCAATTATGAATTATGCAGGGTGAAATTTTTATTTTTACAGTTATCAAACACATACATAAAATACCTGATGTATTTGATTTTAACACATTAAAAATAAATGCTCAAAATGTTCTCCACCTATAATGATATTAAGAAATTTATTCCATAAGTGGTTTCCACACTGTATATAAATTTTGTATGACGCTTTTTTTTCCTCCGTGTGTACGTCATGTTTGTTTTACGTTCATATAACCACAGGCAACTCTATCCTATCCTAAACTGGAACGAAAACAAGAACACTGTTGCCAGCTACTGCCTAAATTATTTACCAGATCTTAGCCTAAATACCGAAAATATTAAAAAACCATGACAAATCCTTCAATTTTACTCAAACCTACAAAAACAAACAAAATTCAATTGAATAAATCAATATAAATAAATGAAATCACTTTTAAACATCTAACTTAGCTCAATGTGATTTATTATTATAAAGAGAAGATATAATGCGAGATCTTTCATTGTCTATATGAAAAACGCTTTGAAGTCGTTCGTGTATAACTAATACTTTCGCTATTAAAAGTTAACAAGTCAATATTATTGCATTACACACGTTGTACCAGTGTACATTTAGATTATCGAGAGTACGAAATCTGATACAATTGTACCCGTTCTGGCAACACTGGATTGGAAAATTAGAGTCTCATATCGGAAACTATCCTCTCGATATATACCTACCACTCGAATGATACTGATTCAGTCAGCTCCCTCTGATGTCAAATCGGTTCAACCAAATAAGAGTTTTTGGCTACCATATTTGAATTACGGCGCTAATTATGCCGCTTTTATTTCATTCAGTTCTTGATAAAATAACAATATTTTCGCTGCATTGTCACACATTTGTCTATAAAATACTGTTATGAAGGATGTGTCACCTTTATATCATTTCAATCTTCATTGCCCAAAATTGGGGATATTTGACACGTCTGTTGAATTTATTACTAACAAGAAACCCATAAATAAATTATGATGCACACTACCTTAACAGTTTCGCAATCGATATAACACCTTATGTCTCATCTAAAATTATTAATAAAAATTAACTGAATGAAAAACGT
>CAJUYI010002601.1:22581-52573 GCA_910591695.1 Galerucella pusilla | reverse complement strand
ATGTAAAATGCTTTGGGGATTTCGGACTAGTTTCATTGTCTCTAGAACTGGTTGAAGAAGACTTCATTAAATTTTCGTGGAAAAATATGAATTATTCGCCGAGAAACCGCGAGTTGATTGTCGAAAATCGTAAAATCGTTTTTTTCGCATTTTCGGTTAAAAAGTCAATGTTGACCATGTTCCCCCAATTTTAGAAAAAAATAAATGTCATATTCGTGTTCAGCACCCTCGAAAATATAAAGATAGACTGTTTTTAGCGACTAGAACGAGGTTGGTCGGTTTTTCATTTTCTAAACGACTATTTGGGGGTGATCCTCTCCTCTATAGGTTCTGTGTAGTTATGTGTTTATATTGTATTTTAATCAACTATTAATTGCTTCATCGACGTAAAAATATAATTTATATGTTTGTTTGAGACCATTACGTGTGTGTGCTTTTTTTTCTAAAAGTCTACGAAAAGTGGAAAATGGACAAAAATATTCGATATTCCCTAGGATATTTTAAAACTTTTACAAGAAAATATTTCATTCACTAGTTCAGTGTTCAGTGACGATTCTTCCATATTTTGTGAGTGAGCGAAGGTTTTGTGAAAGCACAAACTGATAACTTGCCCAAAGTAGACTCATTTATGCTGCTTGAATTCATGAAGTCATACAGCTGCTTTAATGCAGAGCAAATAAGAGGAGTTGAAGCATTATCGTAAGTACGATTTAAACTATGTATTATACATAATATATACCAACCATATTTCGATGTGTTGTCGTAAGAAAATAATGTTTTTATGGTTGATTCCTAGACATATAGGTACATAACCTCAAACTATTTAAGAATAAAAATTACCAGCATAGAAGTAGGTACTTACATTAAAATGGTATTCACAAACAAAAGAAGTAGTATTTGTCGAAATATCGTCTTTGTTTCGACGCATAGCTTGCAACCATGATGCCCTTCTCTTGAGTGTATTTTTGCTTGTGCCACCAGGTAAAGTGACAAATATTTTGTCTGGAGTTTTAATAGACGTTGATTTACACTCTAGAACAATGCAATATTTGGAATACAAAGTTTTTTTTCGGCTTCATCCATTTTTAAAGCTTTCAGGAACAAATCAGGTCACAAGAACTCAGAGCATGGTACACGAATAAGAACGTAAACAAATGACGTCACTCCATGGGGCAGCCATCTTTATGACGTAAAGCGCGTTTTTTGCGGACTTTCAAATTTTATGATTTTTAAAGTCGTTTTAAAAGTAAACTTCATATTTTTTTGAAAAAATAGGCATGCAAGGTGTTAGGAGACCTAATAAAGAGTCTATTCCCACCAATAGCAAAATTTATGCTTGTACCCTATTTCCGCTTGAAATATACTTAAGATATTTCCCAAGCTTTTAGAGTGTTTGGTTCCTGGCTCGTACACTCCTATCCCAGTTCCTTCTATTGCATTAAGCCGTCTGTGTACCATTGAATGGCATTCTTTTCAAGTCTGGAAATGGTATCCCATTCCTTCTTATGCTTTATTCCGTAACGACATTATATGGCGATAGGACCACATATTTCTTAATAAATTATTGAAGTGGACCAGATACGAAGCATTGAAGTTTTTTTTTCCATTTTTTGCTAAAATTTTCACGGTATATTTATCAAAATCGACACAGAGTCACAACTTGAGACAAGCAACATTCTTTTTTTTAGATAAACGTTTAGAGTTTCAGTAAATTGAATATTTTGACTTATGAATCACCGTGTATAATATTATTTTTATGAATTGATCGCATTTTCAGTTTTTTTCTTTGAAATATAATATCGTAGCATCCATTCAAACCACATTAAAAGTTTATTTAAACTGAATTTTATTAATTGCCATTAGATAAATAGATAACGTATCGTTAAGTAGGTACTTATTAAAACATTTATCCATTAATGCGACACATCAATCTTGTATTTTGTCAGGTCTATCCTCAATGTTTTGGTATCGGTTTGTTTTTGCGTGAACAATAATCCGGATTAAATAGCTTTATGTGATCAAACGTAATAAGTGTTAAAAGTGACATTTTATTTTCGAGAGTACCACACGAAAGGATAAAATAAAAATAACATTTGGCTACAGGGAGATGTGCAGGTTATAAATCTCAACCTTGGGCAAAGATTACAGAATAAAAATATAAGATGTTTCACTCCAGGGCGGTTTGATTCAAGTTGCTGTCTCAAACGGACGCCGCTCTCATAAATTATGTTTACGACTCGGTTTTGTTGTCAATAACGAGACCGGTAGATACCAGAGAAGTTCGAAAAGCTTATTTTATTTTAAGCTATACAGGGGTAATTAGGGAAATATATATTTAAATTCATAGGATTCTTTATTACAAAGGTTTATTTTTAAATGTTAATTGCTTTCGGAAAATGTTCGGGATATGAATTTGAAAAGGTAAGTAAAATCAATTCACAGATTTTATCCAGCATCTTAGTAATTTTGTGATACTTATTGATAATATAGCAGATACTTATCACAAATTCAATTAAATATACTCATTAGCCACCAGAATAATAGGGCCACTAAATCTTAAATTTTGATCTTTAAATAACGCGTATTTTTTGGATTGACAAGGTTAAAACAGTAAAAAGAGAAGCAGCTGCAGGATACCTTTATTAAAAATTTTTATAAATGTTGTAAAATACTAAGTTTGGAGTGTGGTTTATGTGTTAAATTTAATCATATATTGTCTTTCAAATCTTTCAATATACATTTGAGAGTAAAATATATACGGACTCTGTCTGGTATAGAGACTTGCATAATATTTGAAAGGAAATTGATTACATGGATGATGAAAAGAAAATTTAGTAAATTCGTTCAAAAGGAACTGACCAACTCCACTTTGGTTAGCTATAGAATTGAATTTTTGTGTTCTCTTGCTTAATGTACTTGTTTATATAATATCCTTATTATAAAAATAAATCCGTAATTTTATATTAGCAAATATTACAAAATATTTAGTGTTTAAGCTTTGCTATTAAATAGAAAAATATTAATATGACTTTTTGCTCATTTCAACAATTAATTAATCAATTTAAAAAATCTATACAAAATAAATATAAAACACGAACAACCAATAGACACCGTTCTGAAATAACAGCGCTCGACGGGCGACGTCCCGTATAATATCCCAAATTAAATGCAAGTAAGGACGTAGCGACGTACTGTACCATCCAACTCACCAGACAGTCAACAGCGGCATCGGTGCTTTACGCGATAAATTCGAACGAGTGAAACATCTTATAATTTTATTCTGTAATCTTTGCCTTGGGTTTCACGAAACAGGGCATTTGCTGCTGAAAATGTCGGTAATGTGCACAAAGAATCTTTATTTACTCCGACAGCCAAGAAGCACTAATGGCGATACGCTCATATCGACATATCGGATAACGTCAAATCTGGTGTGGGACTGTCGCAAGGCCTACCCTAGCCTGGGTACCAGGTCACCGAGGAATAAAAGGTAATGAAGGTACCAATGAATTAGCCAAGCAGGGAGTAACCAGAACATTCCTGTGGAATTGCTAAGGAGAGCATCCACAATTGGAGAAACAGCCAGGCATTGCGCTGGTGGTATGAAAACTCCAGGACAAAGGCACGCTAAATTATTCCTTGAAAGCCCTTCGACCAAACTGTCATACGACCTACTATGTCAAAGTCGAGAAACGACGAGGATGATGGTGGGAATGCTGACCGGACATTGTAGGCTGAGAAAACATATGCACACAATTGGCCAAGTAGATGACAGCTTATATAGGTTCTGCCAAGGAGAAGACGAAACCGCGGAAGCATATACTCTGTGAGTGCGAAGGCCTAGCAATTTTAAATAATGTAGCCTACACGTGTCAGGTGCTACCGGTCTATAAGTAGAATACCCTACGTTTGTAATTTTTGTTTCCAGTGGATAGCCAGATCAGGTACTAGACCATAATGATGCCCTTTTAATTTATTCAAAAAATTTATTTCCACTGTAAACATTTCTATTGTTGGGCCGTACTGCAAAGCTCTCTATGTTTGTATTATAGATCATGATTTTTTGGGCCATATACCGCAAAAGAAGATTATCGTCGTCAAACATTCTCGATAAATCCAATCAACAACAAACTGATCAATCCAACTTTGTGTAATCGAATTTATATCCTCGGCAAAGTTGATGCGGGATGCGGTAAGCCACTGAAGGAGATGCTGGTGATAAGGATGCCTTTGTTGCCGGTCCTGCAATAATTGGTGTAGGAATGGGTCAATCAGCTTTTTACGAATTTCTTACTTTAAAATTAGTCACTTATTATGAAAAACATTATATAAAATGGGCCATATCTGTGTGTGCATATGGAACTTGAAGTAAAAAGATCAAATATCGATAACAACTGCATCATCAAATATTGAACTTAATCCTTAATTGACACAATTTAAAGCACTGAGCTCTTGTGTAATCAGTTCCAAAATGGTGTGGGAATGCCTAGACAAACTCAATGAACTAGGCGAGAACAATATAACCTTAACCTTACTATGGATTCCGGGACACACTGGAATAAGAGGAAATTAATTAGCAGACGAACTAGCAAAGAGAAATATCTTTCTGGGGGCCTGAACCCTTTTGCGGAATCAGCCCCAATGTAATAATGGAAGATGAAGAAATAGTTAAAGCAGAGAAAAGAGAAGATCTGACCATTGGAAAGAACTAGTACGGCTTATACAATCAAAGAATGCATAAGTCAAAGTAAAACTGCGCTATGAGTTTTAATGGGACGTTGTCTCCTGAATGGGCACCTGAAAAAGCTCAAAATAGTGGAGGAAGAAGAATGTAGATTTTGTGGCATGGAAGAAGAAACCTCCATTCACATACTTTCCAACTGCACAGCACTTCAGAAGAGAGCACAGCACCTGGAAGATTACTGGATAGAAGAGGAACATTTACCTAAGTTGAAGCCTGCGGATATCCTAAAATTCCTCCGGGAAATAGGACTTAATGAGCTACTAGTCTGTGAGACTCTCCTCAGAAACTAAGTGGAAGTAAGGGGGCACAATAGATCTTTTGGGTCTCAGTGAATGTCTCCCCAAAATACAAACATACATACTTACATACATAATTGACACAATAATACTGCAGATCTGGTGCATTGGTTAGTGAGTAAAAAGCAATCTTTATTTTATAACTTTAGATGAGCATACTACGTTAAAGAAGGGAGTAATACACAATATTTATATAGAGTAGTACTACTACTAAATGTGCAGGCGAGCCTTGTCCTGGACAACTTGGCCCATTGTGCCATTCCTGCTACCTAGTCATCCATGAAGCCGAGCCCTTCAATAAAGGCCACAACCTTTTTCAGTGGATGCCTGCTTGTGTCTCCAGGAGCCATGACAGTGACTCCGAAGATTCGCCTGCGTAATACAGCCCAGTGTGGACTCTCTAAGAGAACATGAACTGATGTTTCATCAGTCATGCCGCAACCCCTACATAGGGAACTTTCCTATACTCCCAGTGCATCCGCCATCTCGTTGCCTTCAAAAACAGAGTGGGCTGGAATCCATTCTAGCCGCACCACGTTCCGCCTTGCAAGATTAGCAAGTCGTTCTCGGCATTCGTTAGCAAGTCCTGAGTTGCTGGTATACCCACTCAGGGCTTTAATTGCTGCCTGACTGTCGGAGTATATGGTTATGCGTCGATCCACATAACCTCTGTCTAGGTTTATCTGCGCACATTCCAAGATAGCATATATCTCGGCCTGATATGCAGATACACCCTCACCCAATGGTACACAAACCTGTGTTCTTGGGTTCCTGGAGTAAATTCCAGCCCCTGCTCTATCACCGGAGCATGAGCCATCTGTGTACCAGACGGTCCCATTAGGCTGTGTATTCCTCTCTTTTTCCCAGGACTCTCTATCCCATATCATGGCCCTGTATGGGGTAGCGAAGTAGTACCTATTTACGCAGGCATTCATCAGCCGCTCGAGCCAGAACTGGAATATCTTCCAGGAGCCGGAGCTTCTTGACGTGCCTGCACTTTTCCCCTCTTCGCACGTATCCCAGCCGTTTCAAGCGTAGGAAAGCCCTCCCCGCCTCAGCCTCGATCACATGGTGGAGAGGCCGAAGACGAAGACGAATGATCACCTCCATCGCAACAGTTGGTGTAGTCCTCATGCAGCCAGTTGCCCCCAAACTGTAGAGTAGTATCAATTATTTTCAGCTCTTTCTTCATTTTTGGTAAGAGCTCTTGAGACAAACTGTATCTTTATTTATTTATGTTCGAGCATAACATCTCTCCACTATTTTGCATTGGATTCCGAATGACTCCAAGGTGGCATCTTTTTATGTCATTGGCACTGGACCTCGGTCTTCGAAAATACACATCAATGACAATCAAATAGGAAATAATACAGTTTGATTCATAACTATCGGAACAGAATATTGTTTGGACTAAAAAATGGTAATAGAACCTCGATAAAATCTATTTGTAGAAAAAAACACAGGGTGATGAATTGTATCATTTTTTATAACTTAAACTTATTTATTTCGTAATTACATTAAACGAAACAAGAAATAAGTATTCAATTATTGCATAAGTCATGTATTTCTTGCTTTTTGGTTAACTGTGTTAGTTGAAATCACTCTTAATAACTAAAGATCATCGAATCGTCCACCTCTACTACTATACAACATTAACAGCTTATAGAAAAATATTTTCGAGGATTAGCCAGAGCCCCAGATGTGCCTTCTCTCGTATGTATATTTTACACCCCTCTATTACCTCGTCGCCCTTAACAGTTTAAATGTAACTGTAACAATGTGGCGGGAGAGGAACGCCCGCAAAATAATTTTCCGGCTCGTTGGTTTCGACCCCGAATATTTACCAAATAATAACGTCAGCCGACCATAATTAATGTTACTCCGTAGAGATTCATAATAGAGTCTATTCAATGAAATTTGGTGCATCGTTATATTCGGTACTTCTGAATGGGAGATAGGTAGGTACTTGATTATTTTCTCGTTTATGGTACTTTTTGTAGAGTACTTGACTGAAGAAATTGATGATTAAGTTAAATAATATAGAGAAAAACGGCGATTTGGGGTATAGTTTAGTTCAAAATATCTCGCTGGCTTCTACTGCTATAAACAATCTATTCGCATTATGCCAGCACCTGTTTATGGGGAATTTATTGATAAGAACTACACATCCAAGTATTAGAGAATTTACTGCCTCGCAGTAATAGGGTACAAGCATACATTTTGCTATTGGTGGGAATTGACGCTTTATCCTAACACCTTGCATGCCTATTTTTTCAAAAAAATATAAACTCTACTTTTAAAACGACTTTAAAAATCATAAAATTTGAAAGTCCGCCAAAACGCGCTTTACGTATAGAGTTGGCTGCCCCATGGTGTGACGTCATTTGTTTACTTTCTTATTCGTGTATCACGCTCTGAGCTCTTGTGACCTAATTTGTTTCTGAAAGCTTTAAAAATGGATAAAGCCGAAAAAAAAACTTTGTGTTCCAAGTATTGCATTGTTCCAGTGTGTGAATCAACGGCTATTAAAACTCCAGACAAAATATTTGTAACTTTACCTGGTGGCACAAGCAAAAATACACCTAAGAGAAGAGCATTACTTTTGTTTGTGAAGACCATTTTAATGTAAGTACCTACTTCTATGCTGGTAATTTTTATTCTTGAATAGTTTGAGGTTATGTACCTATATGTCTAGGAATCAACCATAAAAACATCATTTTCTTACGACCACACATTGAAATATAGTTGGTATATATTATATAAATAAAACATAGTTTAAATCGTACTTACGATAATGCTTCAACTCCTCTTATTTCCTCTGCATTAAAGCAGCTGTTTGACTTCACTTCAAGCAGCATAAATGAGTCTACTTTGGGCAAGTTATCAGTTTGTGCTTTTACAAAACCTTCGCCAGCCATATCTTTACTCACAAAATATGAAAGAATCGTCATTGAACACTGAACTAGTAAATAAAATATATATATATTCTTCCAAAAGTTTCAAAATATCCTCGGAAATATCGAATATTTATGTCCACTTTCCACTTTACGTTGACTTTTAGAAATAAAAAAAAGCAGTAAAAGCGTAACACATAACCTAATGCAATACCGGCCATATTGACATAAGTAAACACAAGAGATATGACATCACACGTATCATCGGTAGAGTTCGGAAATCCTCGGTTTGTGGTCGGAAAGTGAATTGAAATTTGAATTTTATTTTAAAATTTGGGAGTAATTTCCAATGGATCTTGTTCATTTCCTATTGTTAGTAATTTTTGATATCATATTTACTATTATAAATTGATATCCAAGCAAAATATGAAATATGCGTGTACTCTATTGTGATGACCTTAAATAAATAGTTCTCGATCTTAAAACAGACTTTGGAGTTATTGAAACATGAAACTCTATAATGACATTATATTAAGGTAGGTGTCACAGATGACACAGATCACCTACACATTGTATTTTTTCCACTACTAGATGTGAAGTTGAAAATTATTGCTTATCCTAGCCAACTGAGAAGTGGAATTTCTCTATTAGTGGTTAATACTTTTTTCTATCATTAACCTAGGTCAATCATGGACAAACTCAAGTATGGAGAATTCATGGATAGTAGTACAACAAAAACTTGTGCATCATAATTTTGTATACCCAGGAGATTGTCTTTAACATATTTGCTGCTTGGAATTACCTTCCAAGATAAATTTATTTGAATAAGAATGTCATTATAGTTTAAAATTCGCGCTCAACCAAAAATGACTGATGACATAACGAGTACGTTCATAATATATCTAAAACTGACAATGTACTTGTCAGTCAGACGACGGGTAAACGCTTCTCGTGGTGCGTTTGTGACTATTATTGAATACTGTAGCCATAGTATGCGTTTTACTATCTATTTTCGCTTTCAAATCAGCATAAATAACATTTATTTTCAACTGGTTTTTGAAATTATAAAATCCTCCTTAACGCCTCTAATTTATTCCGATAAATTAAAATTTTCACATCAATTAATTATTCAGTTGTTGTTAAAAAAAATACAAAATTCCTGTTAAATTCGATAATAAACAATGATTCGACACCTAACGACAAAAATATCCGTGGAATGTTGTAGCCATTGGCGTGTTTTTTTTTTGTTTGTTACCAACACTTTCTAATGTTGTTATTTATTAAATTAACTTTTAACCCCGCACAATTGTTGATATCGGAAATTCCTAAGAGAACATTTTTTACGAATTCACGTTGTAAATGTCAAACGTAAAATGTCGTACGATGGGACGGACTCTGCTACACGACCAAAAACAAAATCAGAAATCTTGAGACAAATTTCACCAGATCCTTAATACCTATACATAGATTTTTATAGCAAATAGAGGGTAAAATCCATATTGCGCTAATTTTGAAATCTATTAATCACAGTTTTGAAATAATTAACCAGATTCAACCGGCACATCGATTCCAGACAAAAACTAAATTAATCTCTGAATAAAGACCTGATAATCCTGTGGCTGTCAAATATTCTATTATTTTTCACATCTTTGACTGAACTTATCTTTCAGAGAGGGTTATTTTACGATAGCTGCCGATTTGACGCTTTAGTCGGTAGTCTTATCAAGAAAGAGTGTAGTGTTTTTCTGAGGGTAAGTATACATATTTATTAGCAATTATATTTTTAGTTAGTGTGGATTTATGCAGACACGATTATCAATTAGCAATTAACGATTAACAATTATCAATTAACAATTAGTAAAACTGCCATCGTTTATGCAGACACAATTATAAATTAGGAGAAAATAGTAAGCATGCGCACAAGCCCGAGATTCTAGTTACAATAACCCTATATTTTCATGTCTATTTGTGCATTGGAACAATTTTGAAGGTGTATAGTAGAATTTAAGACTTTTTTTCTTTTATTAGTACAACTTGAAAATAAAAAACACACAACATAACCCTAAGTCAACCGCTTTTCTATAAAAAAAGTAAGAATCTGCGTACTAGTTGCGCACTAGATGAAAATTCGGTACAATTAATTTAAGAAGTTAAAAGTTGACCAACTTCGCAATTGTTAATCGATAAATGATAATTGTTAATTGTGTGCGTAAACGGAGTCATAGTGAAATGAGTAGTTCAACTTATAATTGATAATTGTTAATTGTTAAATGCTAATTGATAATTGTTAATCGTGTCTGCATAAATCCACACTTAGAAATTAAATATATACAATGGGAAATATCGAGTTCGGTCAAAAATATTGTGTGTAACAACGACGAAAGTTTAAATAATGGTGATGAAAGTGATAATTTTAGTAATAGTATAAGTAGTGAAAACAGGATTCGACGAAATTTAAATTTGGAATCACAGAAAATATGTTTAAATGTGTATAAGAATCTACGAGAAAAGTTTGGATTCGATGAAGAAACGGAATTAATGCAAGCAGTTTATGATTTAACAGAAGCTCCCCTGTCAACTATACGTAAAATAGCTAAAAATGGTCCTCAAGAACGCAAGAAGCGATGGGATAAGGGATTGGTCAAACTGTTTAATGTGTCTCTAATCAAATTATTAAAAACCACCATACCTACGGTTGAAATAATGAGAAATAAATTGATAAATGCCGGCTATAATGTAAATTGCTGTGAGAAAACTATTGAAAACTGGATTAAAAAACTGGAATTCAAATTGAAAACGATTAATAAACGTCAAACAGTCATGGAAAGCATATGCGATGGTATGGAAGAAGGATTAATATAATTTTTGGAACAAGAAAATTAATCAAGCTTAAAGTATTTTTTATGTTACTTATGTAGTAGTGACAAACATGAGTTAGACACAACTTTTTTTTTTAAATTGTTTCATTTATTGTTATAAATTTTTTTTTTTATTTTTTCATAGAATTTAGTTGTATTTATGGCTTTTGCTTTGAAATTTCGTTTTTCATGAAAAATCGAATGGGATACAAAAAGGGCTCAGTTCACGTCTTTTAACCCGTTTAAACTGAACGCCCTTTTAACAAATACGTAACATCAAATTCAATCTAGAATTATGTTGGGAAAGTAGACAAAATAGTATATTATTAAACGAGCAAATTATTATAGCTATAATGCACGATGGGTGACGTTTGCGTCACGAGCCGCAGGCGAGGGGCGCAAGTCACCCAAGTGAATTATGGCCATAAATTGCGAGTAGAATACTATACTTTGTCCACGACACTTAATTTATTTATTAATAAATAAAAGTCAGTAGCGATTTGGCATATTACTAACCTCAAAATGTTGAGGCATCTACTTCAAATAATTTGACATATATAGAGATGGGCGATACTGTAGAAAGTATCAATACAACGTTATAAATATATTGTTTTAAAATACTTAATATTAGAAAATATCGTTATGAAAAGTAGCAATACTAAAAATTACAATATTTTATAGATACGATATATGTCAGAAACAAATTTCCTGAACAAAATACACAGATTTAATAGTTTATTTCATATTGTACCCTCATCTCTAGTCGTGAATTATGAACCATAATACACTACAGTGTATTATGAACCATAATTCACGACAGTTGATATATGGGTACCATATACCTTTAGTTAGGAGGTAAAATATTGACTTTTTATTAGGTGGTCGTGGACAAATAATATTAATACCTTTCACAGTTCAGCTCCGCAACATAACTTAAAGGGGATATACGATTAGATAGCTGCATTAAAAGAATTGCATCAACTATATATGTCTTATTCAGTGGTTCCTTATCTCTGGATGATAGTAGACGCAGTGTTTCTTTGTGCATTTCTGTCACAACTAAATGTCAAATATAATGTTACTATAGATGTTTGCAAATGAATCTGTCAAAGCTGTTGAAATTCATGTCATTTATAGAAAACTGTATGAGCTCCAAATAAAACTTTACCAGGTAGGGAAGATTTGAAGATAAGTGTACCCATTACTGGCGGCTCAAAGGCAGAAATTTGTGTAGAAGCCAGAATTGTTGTATGGGGCTAAACATACTCGGAGTCCATTACAAGTTCACAGTAGCCTGGGTCATAAGGGCAATGAAAGGGCTCATCAATGTCATTCATTCAATCAGAACCCTCCTGCATCGTCGCAAAATCGACACAAGTGTGTGGCACAGAAATATTTAGAATTGTAGGAAATTTCACCAACACGTAGAGGAAAAACAGTTCATCATAGGACAGTTGCCACAATTTACGGCTTACCTAATAAACAGAAATAGGAAAACGGGATGTAAGCTCAATAGGTACACAAAGCTAATGGGATTGAAAAACGAAGTCATGTGTAGATTTTGTCACCCATAGGAGAAAATTGCCAAGCACATCATATGCCAGTGCGACTACCTGGAGAATGTGCGGTTTCTTGTTCTTGGCGATGAGATTTCAATGGCAAAAAGCAAGGTCTCGAAGCTGATTGAGAGGTCCACAATAAATCTGAGAGAGTCGCATTGGATTATACCAATCAGCCTCCTCGTCAAATGTTATATAATATAGCAAAATGTAAATAATCATTCATTTTTTTACGGAAATAATTTCTTCGTAACACAAAGTGAGTCCGGTCCTGTGTATTATATCTTAAAAACCTCCTAAACGTAGACCTTACCGTATTCATCAAACTTTTGTATTCCTTCAAAGATATATATGTGTTACAACTGTGTGACCAATGATTTCTTTTTTTTTCCATTTCATTTCATTTTTCCAACACCGGCGGCCGTGTTGGGATTACAATAGAACCGGCCGCGGTACGGGATCCCAAATAACAGACGTACCACCACAGTTTCTATATTCATATCTATCTCACCTACCGTAACAGCCCGTGTTTTCGGATCAATCGTGACAGGGTTACGGGCAGTGGTAGCGAGTAATTTTTTTTTGGTGATACATTATTAATTTTAAATTTTCAAGCAGACTTTCAAAAGTACTGAAGTAGCCGCAGATTTTCCAGTATGGTGGAGGAATATAGCATGGGAAACTCCATAAAAAATACTGTCAAAAAGCGACATCATTCTAAACATCAGTCATCATTAAACCGAGTTTATTTGTTTGGTACAACTCGCCCTTAATGATGTATTTACAAGAGTAAAGATTCTTGAATCTGCGCCAACACAAATCTGTCCAGCGAAATCCTCACTACGAAAAAAACTTTATGAGATTTCAATTGCTGGTTCTTTTTTCTGATCCTCTACAGCACCCTGAATGGTCAACTGAAAAAGTTCAAACTAAGTGGAGATAGAAGAATGTAGATCATATGGAATATAATTCATTCATCTGCTTTTGGAAAACTGACTGAGGGAGTTGAACTTTCCTAGAGAACACAACATTTTTTGTAGACTTTGTTATTGCAGTTACGAAGACAAAGTATCCAATCTTGGGCTCTACTCAAAAAATGTACAGCGGGAATAAACAATTCAATCGGGATGGCCCCATGGGCACCTACTGACAGCAGAGAATTCAAAGCCTGAGAGATTACTGAATAGAAAACTTTGGAATCCACAAAAAGTATTTCAAGTAGTACCTACGACTAAGCGAACTGCTAGTCTCTGTGGGTTTTATTAGTAGCAGAGAAGAAGTAGGGGAGCACAATAGATCATTTAGGTTTCAGTAAATGTTCACCAAGAAAAAAACATACCATGATTAACGATATAGTTGGTTGGCAATGGGGAGTATTGTTTTACATTTATGACAACGTAGTTACTTCTCAGCTACTGGATAATCAACATTACATTGAAGGATTGAAGAACACATGTGATCATGTAGTGTTTTTCAGAAAACAAATTAAGCAGAAAATTCCACACTTGTGATTTTTAACCAATCAGAACGTGTATTTTTGTCAGATCACCATAGCAACGGATGAATTTTATCGGAAATTTTTTCCTGGTGGGTACCCAACAGCGAATTATACTGGACATTTTTTTTATGTTTATAATGACAGAATATTTTTTTTGACAATCTAATTTTTATTTGTATACATAATAATTTTGATTAATTTCAACAAAAAGCTTAAATGTTTTCTAAATTCATGGACCATTATGATTGATGTTTATTTTAAAAACGCAATTATTGTATACTATGGCAGGTTGATTCGAAGTTGCTTGATCTTGATTCAGAGATTCTTGGACTGTCTTTGCAGAAGTTGAAGCAGACCTCATTGCGTCAATTATATCCTGATGATGGCTCGAGTCAATTTGCAGATATGGTTTTATGGAGTGACTGCTACCATGCCCTGTTATTTTAATTAATTGCTGTTCTCCAATTCCCATTTGGTTAGAGTTGAAACAGCAGTGGCCCTCGCAGAATGATTTGTTATCTTGATCTTGTTGACATCGATTCCAATCACTGATGCCGCCGATTTGAACCAGGAAGATATTGTATTTTGTCCAACCGGGCTGTTCTTGTACCAACCTTTGGAATTGGGGTGGTGCCAGTTTGGATTTGGAGTTAAAAATAAACGATTCGTTTTGATGAGTTGGTCTCGCTTGCTTATTAGTTTTTTTAACAGTCTTACTGGGCATAATTCTTCATTGACTGTTTTCGGTACAAGCCACTTACTGTCGGCCATTCTTTTTGAACCGCCTTGAGTGGTCTTGGAGAAAACCGGGTTATATTTAATGCGTCCTGTTGGTTTCCCTTGATTGTCAATTTCCTCCACAAAATATTCTATTGTTGCTGCCGCTCCTTCATTTCCTCTCCAGGCCAATTCATGAGCAGCAATGTGAAAGAACTTTCTTTCTTGCAATCCTTCCGGAGTGTTTCCGTCCCAAAGCTCAATAATCTTTATGAATTCGTCTGCTGATAGTGCGGATGAACTTGCCTTTCTCTTGGTTGGATCTATTTGTAGCTTCCGACGCTTAGCATTTTTTGCAGCTCTTGTGTTGACATATTCTATGTCAGAGAATGGATTGAATTTGCGATTATACCATTCGAAAAAATATTCCTGCAACTGCTTAGCTGTAGAATTCCATAGAACTTTGATAACACTCTCCTTGTAGTCTTCGGAGTTCTTTTTTATCGCATGTTGAAGGCATAGTCTTCAAGAATGAGCGCCAGTTTTTCCACAGGTATATCCGCTCTGTCGAAATCATACGCTTTTTCTGTGCAAAAGTTTATAAACTGCTTCCATACACTTTCCTTCGATTTCCTAGTATTCGCTGGTGTCAACTGCTTAATATTCTGGCGAATATTTTCTTTACTTCCTTGACCGAAGCGAGACATTTTTCTACGTCGTGCTGTTTTGACAAATTTTTGACAGAAATAATTTCTAGTTTAGAGTTTCACTGAGTTGCCATGGTAACTGAATAATCAAGTTGACAAAACCTGTTTTGCAAGAACTTGATAAAGACGAAAATTTATGTTGTTGGAAACAAATTTGGTGTGGAATTTTCTTACCGAATACCATACGAGGTCAAGTTAAATCCGGAAATTTTTTCGAGCTCATGAATATTTTGAAAATTATCCCGAGTCGAAGACGAAATAATTTGACCTCTAGTGGTATTACTAGTGAAAATATTTTGGTAAAAAAAAATTTGGTTCTCCGCCGCTGGTACCGAGAAGATCGTTAATAATTTTATAAATCGTATTTTCAAATTAAAGTGGACGCAATGACACATTTTATATAAAACCAGTAGTCGGAAAAAAATAAAAATGAGACACCGACTCGAACTCTTGGGTAGCTACAGCCACAGGTGGACCAGTTGGTTATAATTTAATTTTTTATGGCTGTTTCATATGCGTTTCGGAATCTTCAAATAAACCTTTATGCAATATGTTATCTAATTTTAAATGCCATCTTTTAATTGGTTAGTTATTAAATTTTCGTTAGGAGACCGCAGGATTTTCGATGGTTAGTCGTAGAGGCAAGCAAGGTCGTTGGAATAGTACGGCAAGAAAGTTGATTATTTCTGGCATTAATTTATGGAAAAAAAACTTTGACACAGTTTTTTTTCAATTAACTTATGAAGTATCATGGTCAATACTTATACCACTTGCATGAAGATCTTGTGAAATAAAAACTTGATTGAATAATAAATAAGTCATGTCAACTGTCAACATTCGCCAATTTCGTTTAAAAAAAATGAATTCCCAGCAATTTCGGAGCCAATAGCTGACATTCTTTAATTGACGAAACAACGCCGTAGTGTTGGAATTTATCAATAAAGTGTTAGATCTCGTTTAAGATATTCAAATTTGGCGCTCTTACAATCATTCAACCGGTTACGCATGCGCGCCAACGTAGTCGGACGCGAGGGAGGGGATGTACTTCCCCTTTTCGGTGTTTCCATCCTGCATTGGCATTCGCTGCTTGACATGGGTTGTGAATACATAGGAATCTAACAAATGTGAACGGTATTTTGGAGTGTTGCGAATAATATAAATTTGATAATGATATAGCCTCGTATGCGATTTTGAAGACATTGTAAATATATATATATATATATATTGGGCCGTGCTTCAACAGTGGCTCATGGCCCATGTGTGGTTATTAGGAAAATTCCTACGGTCATGTCTTAAAAAGTTGACTTTATCTGTAAACAAAACAGTGGATAGCAAAATTAATGTTGTTTGCAGATTCTCTTGGATATGGAGCAGTTAATCATCAGGTAGCAAATGATATGGATACAATAAATTTATTTATTAGAACATCCCAAACCGTTTTGTTGATTACAATTTTTCTGGATGTTCGTCAATCATTTGAAGAACCCGATCTTCCATTTGGGGAGTTGTCGTAGTTCGATGTCGTCCAATAATTTCACTTGATTTTTCAAGAATTTCATTTTCTAGTAAATAAAGATGTAATTTAGGAGATGTTTGAGAACATGGTTATTTATATGTATAACGCAGGATATGTGGGGGAAATTGACTTGCGCGCAGAAATAGAGTATCTATTTTCAATTTTTTTTATTCTTAAAATATTTTTTTCATGTTAATGTGTTTTATAATTTTTTATACATACATAATATTTTTTCAGAACTAATGTGGGTCACTTGAAAATATTAAATGGTTCACTCCGGGTAGGTTGCCGACCTCTGCAAGGCATTACCTTAGACTACTCCATATAAAATTTGCATTTCAATTATTTGAGCATTAGTAAACAGCAAAATGGGAATGATACAAACTTATTTTTTGTTTTTGCTTTGGATTTCAGATTTGACACAGTAAAAATTCCAAAATCCATTGCGAATAAACATATTCTTTATTTTGAGCTTTGGAAAATAATAGCGTCACTAAGAAAAAATTAAGCTCGAAATAAATCTCACCTACAGTTATAGCTTGTTTATTATAAAAAAATCAACACTCTGTATCTCATGAATGACAAATGTTGATAGGTAGTAAATTAAACGATGATCGACGAATTCAGATTACTTTGGAAGCATCCTGTATATTATAATTATAGTATGTTTTATAAACCATATAATATCTCTATAGTAAAGTACCAAGTTACAATACGAAACAAAAAAATATCTATTCATGACTGTAGAAAAAGTAGTTTCATATCTTCAGTATCTTAATAATATCGAAACAGAAATGTCAAGAACTGTCTATTTATGTTGCTGTGAATTGAAGAATTTCGGTTCATTTCTCACTTATGGTATTTTAAAATTAACTTCCTTTCACTTTGTTAGTTTGTCCCGTAACATTTTTCTGAAGGTTGAAAACAATAAATTGACCTTTATAATAAAAATCAATCATGTTTTGTTTCTAAATGAGAAAAGTAGATAGTTTTAATAGGTATTTCGCAATTATATCGTAGAAACAGAAATTTTACGAATATCTTACTAAATTGAATTTATAACTGTTGTGAATGTTAAATTTTTTGTATAATAATATATCAGTTTATTGACAAAGTAAAAACAATACGGGATTTCCCAAAAAATGTGTCCTTGTTTGAGTTCGCTATTATGCACCGCTTTCGGGAGAAATCAATTGCAAACTCTTGTTCATTCCGCATCCTAACGCCAACAGCAATCATCATTAAGATTGCAATGGGATCATTTACATATTTTTTTATTTTACCATTAGGAAGAGCACATCATTTTGAGGCTCTGTTAAAAAAATTAGACGTCAGCGAGACTCCTAAGTCGCCTAAAAAAATTATAAACATTTAACAGCGCTTCTCTCCGAATTTCAGGCGTGACGTCATCGCATATGAAATTTCTCGTTCAGAGAGCGGATACCGCGCCGATCGGTTTTCGATTAGATGACTACTTAGCTAGTAACAGTACTTTGCTTGCTTATATGATCATTATTTTAAAAAGCTATAAATATTGTGCGGTTCCAGAATGTAAAAGTACTACAATTAAAACATCTAACAAAACATGTATTTCTATTAATAAGGATGCAAAAAAATGTAATTGCAGAAAAGCATAAAAAGACTCAAAGCATTGACTGATAAGTCAACATACTTTGTGTATTTCTAGGATTTCATTTTTCTTCAATCAGAATCGTTATAAATCACCTTATAAAATACGTTGTGAATCCATATTGAGAGGGTTATTGAAAACCACACGCATGTTTTAATATAAATTTATTAGAAAAAGTAGTTAACATTGTTCTTATAGCTTGTGGTGTTATTAATGTTCAAAATTATTTAATACAAATAATGGGTCAGTTCTTAAATTAAATTTTATTAAATACTGTTTTTTCCAAAAAACAGGTAATCTTTTTCAATAGATCATCAACAAAGCTGGCGTATATTATATGTTTTAAAAGAAATTATTTTATTTGATTCAAAGTCCGGATCAGCTCTAACAAATATCGCTTTTTTTACCATTGAGGGGCATGTGCATTTGAATCTGAAGTAAACATTTGGAACCAATATTACCCGCTTCATCAAAATAAGTTTTTCTTGTTCTTTCCAACATTGGTGATTTAATTTCCACTACACATTCATCATAAATAGCATTTTGAGAAGCTCCTTTAATTGGGCAGTATGCAGTTAAAAAAATTGCAATGTTTTACTGAGTGATTAATTTGCCGTTATAGTGCAGTGTAGTTGGGTGAGAGTAAGATCCTAGATTATTCAATTTAATTAATTTATTAGTAAGTTCTACATATAAGAATTATTTGTTAAAAACTTGCAGGTGATGTACCTATTCAAAATTCCATTTCATCAGAATCTGACGAATCTTCAACCGCAAACATTAATTATTATAGATTCAACGGTTCCATCCATGATATTGTCCAGTTGCCAAATCTTCTGCTCTTCTTTATGCGTATGACACACAGCTTTTTTCCAGTTCTCTACATACACTTTTGACAAAGAGCTCTGCAGTACCTAATTGATGAAGGTCTTCCAATTTATGTTTTATTTTTTCGTGCTACGCACCCTTTACTTGCGCAGTTATTCGCAGTTATTCTACGTTCGCGTAATTTTTATGATTTTAAGGCTCCTACGTTTAAAGATCCTACTTATTGTCCATATTTATTCGGTTTTGGAGAATTGAGATACAATTGATTTATTTTTATCCTGCCTTAATTCCAATGTCCGCCTATGGTTTATTGCGGTTTTAGAGTCTCTTACCTGAAATCGTGCGATCAATATGATATTAATATACTATAAATTTATTCTATTATAATGAGCGGCTAGAATTACTCATGAAAATGGATAGATTCAATGTTGAAATAACAAACATCCTTTGCGCTTTTGTCCATTCTTTATCAACTTTTGATACATTTTTGAAATTAGTAAATCCACAAATAAAAAAATAGAGTGCTTCTTCAAAAAAAACTGGTAGACTGAAAGGAAAACGACTCAAAATAAAGAGTGGGACACCAGTTATTAAAAAATAGGCACCTAACGGTAGATTTTCTTGGTTATATTTATTGACAAAATATCTAATTCGAAGTATTTAAATCAACTCGTTATCTGAATTATCTCGACATTTCGACACCAATAAATATTAAACTGTTTCAAAGAGAAAAACCAAACTGGTAAAAAAAGTGTTGTCAAATTTAATACATCTTGATGCGCGTTGATGAAAGATGTTGTAACCCGTTAGGTATCGGGTAAATGGTAATTGACATTTACATTGTAGATTTTTATTGAACTCGGTAATAGATAAATATCTGTTCGTTTCCGTATAAAATATCGATTTGTGCAACAGGCTTTCTCGATTATCATGTGATGGTTAATTTATTCTTAAAACTAATGCCTTTGTGAGATAACGTAGTCGGTTTGAAAACACCAAACAAGAAATTTTGTAAATATGTTTATTTTTTAATGTATATTAAAAGTGAAAGGAAAAAACCAATTACCGATAGTTTACAATATAAATTACAATTTTATCAAAAATGAGCATGAGAAATTAGTAAGTAAAATCCAAAAATTGCATGTTAAAATCGTAAATAATTAAATAATTTTTTGAAAAAAATGATAAAAGAAGCACTCATTGGTATTTTTGTTACGTAAAACTGAAATATACAGTTTATGTATTTTGGTTGAGTTTGAGTTGCATTATATACAGAGTGGCCCAAAAGTGTGGAAACGGCCAATTATCTCGTAAATTGTTAGTCCCAATTGTACAAAATTTGGGGTACACCTATTTTAGGATACGTAGATTTCATATTTTATATTTGCTATGTTGCCAGATTTGTCGTTTATCTTATATTATTAGTAAGTTTGGTTTTCCAAATTAATCACTCTGTATGTTCAGTAATATTGGAATCTCCTATACAATACTAGCTCAACCATATGTAACACTTAATGATTTTATGTAGTCTGATGGAAGGTCTGAATTACATAAAATATAAGTCTGGCAACACCTATTTTTAAACTGAATTATTCAAGTATTCCTAATAAAAATAATCTTTGGGATTGAAATCAGGTGATCGTGGAAGCCATTCAATTAATTGACCGGGAAATATCTTATCTAAATAACGCCGAACATTTACACTAAAAAGAGCTTGAGCTCCAGCTTGCCGAAATCATATCTGATTAAAATTTGCTCAAAAGCCGCGTTTACACGAGGCCAGTAGGTGGGCAGGTTACTTGGAGCAGATAACCCGAGGCAAGTTACTATACACTAGCGTCTAGCCGATCACGCAGCATCGCTAACGAAGATGAACGATAGGCAACTGGAAGTATATGTAAATATCAGAAAATAAGAAATAGAAAACTAAAAAAAAAAACAAGGAAACCCAGAATTAGAACTTAGGACCTCTGAGTTGTAAGCTCAGTAACCTAATAACTGTGACAATCCGCTCACATTCAGTCACATCTAATAGAAGGTTAAAGGTTGCTTGGACTCAACTACTAACTTTCAGTTGACGTTCGTTCATATTCGTGAGCGATGCTGCGTAATCGGCTAAACGCTAATCAGTAATCACGACATCAGTTGAGAGCTAGACAGTGTTTAAGTAAATTGTATTGAAAATGGCAGAAAGTGAATCTTCAGTGTTATCTTATGATAACGTACAAGTATTGACGCGAAATCACTCTGTATATGAGCTGATAATTATTCCTATCTTTGGCTTTAGATCCTCACTTCCTTAAAATCCTCAGTTACTGAAATTTATGTAATATAATCTCAAATTGATTTTAACTAACTTCGATTCATCGAATAATTCATAATTTGACACACGGATTCAAAGCTGATAACAATAATTTAATATATCTAACCTAATGCCCTGATTAGTTTCATCAGGATAAAATGAATGATCTTCTTACAATTGTGGTAGAGGCTACAATAATAAATATACTCATGGGTATGTAAGAAATTCAATGGGTATTTTGTGATGAGCTGATATCATTAATGTCCCTAGTATCAACCTACTGTATTCTACAGTTGAAAGATATCCATTTATTGATGAAACATCCTGTATTAAAGTCTGATATTGAACTTGTTTTTTTCAGAATCTCTGCCATTTGCTTGTACCAGTTGTATTCTACTAGTAAGGTCAGTATTACAGATTTTTGTTATTATATGAATTCAAAATTCAAATTATGAATTTTATATTCGATAATTTAAGCCAATACAACCCTGAATCATTAAAATTAGTCCCAACCTAGTCCTAGCTAGTACTACACAGTGTGTGTCAGTACTATCTTAATCTTTTGAATCTACACATTTTATCTGAAAGATTCGATCTTTCGGCATGATACAAGAAAACGTAGGGTCTCAATGATAAACCGCCGTGACACCGAACACAGATTGCGAAAATTCTAATGATCTATCTTCTACAGTGGGGGGCATTAAAATAATGAATCAAGGTTTTTATTTTTATTTCTATTATTTCGTTGTTTATGAAACAAGAAAAATTTCGCCTTTTATAATAATAGTACCCGTTACACAATATATACCAGGAGTATTACAATTATTTGTACACCAAACTCTCTTATTCTGTGCTCAGTTGAAGCATCCATTGAAATCTTTTGGATTACAAAGAGGGAATTTTTTCCTCCTTCACTTGTGGCAAAGAAAGGTCCAGTAAAGGTTCTGGTAATCAGGTGAAGAAGTGTCTGTCTTTTCTTCCTTCCGTTTTAATTTTGCCCTGAAGTAATTAAAACCGATTCTGTCCAACAGTTCAATTCCTACAAGGAGAGCTAACTCGCTAACTCTTCAGCTATTTTATTTTTTGGTTAACATGTTATTGATGGAATTGTCCTGAACAACCAGGAAAAGCCCGCACCTTGTGGACCAGCGTAGACAAGGCAAAATTGATGACTTCTGCAAAGGAAGTGTAGAAGAAGACACTATTGAACACCTACTTTGTTCCCAAGTTATTCGAATATAC
Organism: Galerucella pusilla; assembly: GCA_910591695.1. Classification (NCBI taxonomy): domain Eukaryota; kingdom Metazoa; phylum Arthropoda; class Insecta; order Coleoptera; family Chrysomelidae; genus Galerucella; species Galerucella pusilla. The sequence continues at coordinate 29,785 of CAJUYI010002601.1, read as the reverse complement.
TTCATAGAGAGACGTAAAGAAGTGGCACAGTAATTAAGATTTATAAAACAGCGAGATACTAGAAGTGTCTAAAAACGAAGCCATGAAGGCATTAGGCCTCTAAGTGAATAAATGCAATTGTTCCTCCGCACTCACCAAGCTGCCAAAAAAAGCTCGCCCTAATAATCCCACAATAGTGAATGAACAACTGACGAGTCACAGTGATCCTGAAGTTTTGTTTAAAAAATCAACAAAAAATGTGTGGCAAAAATTGTGGATTAGATCCGAAGCTAAGTTGAAACAAATAAAGCTAGCTATTTCGCCGAACCTTTTAGTATTACATTACACATCAAGTAATATTATAAAGTCTTAGGATAGGACACACGAGTTATGCATATCAATATCTGCTGAAGAAAGAAGGCTTCCCAATATCTACTGTGTGTCAAGTGCAGTTAAGTGTCAAACATCTACTGGTTAGTGCCTTAAGTACCTATTTATAGTAATGAGCGAAAAATATGCAATTTTGGAGATAATAATTGTATAGAACTGCTTTGAGATTCCTGTAGTGTCGGAAACTCAATTATGTACCTTCAAAATATCAATCTCATTCACATTCTGTAAATAACACTTATGCAAATTGTAATTACTGTAGCAATTTATGCATATTTGCTAATTATCTCCATCTTATTCTCGGACATCTGGCAGTTATTTTCAACATCTACTACATTTATAATTACAAAATTTATATTTCTGATGTTAAATTTACGTCTTTAAGATAAGATAGCACTTCGTTTCCAGTTGAAAAGAGAATTGAATTTAAACAGTTTCCCAAATTGTGGCGTTTTCTTTGTTTTTCATTTTCTGTGATATAAATGTTTGATATAAAAGTGCGTTTTTTTTTGTTAAGAGATGTTGATGTGGAAGATGATTTTAGGACTGAGGAGAGAACTTCCTCGTTTCCTCTTATTCCCATGTGTGATGGTACCCATAGCAAAGAGATGTTTTCATCTCGCAGGTTATAAAATTCTTTATTATGAGTTCATGGATAGTGTGCGATGGATGTACTTTTTTCAGATCTGTTTTAATGAAAGTTGTACCAATTTGCTGCTTTGCACATTTTGAGTATAGCAAACGCCTCTTCAGTCCAACTTTGTGGCAGACGTTATTCAATCCATGAATTTTGTCTGCTTCTTATTAAACTAATTTATGCCGGTCCTGTCGTACAGGGCTCCGCCTACCATAAACACTCTCTGCTACTATATATTTTACGACTTAATTATTGTTTAAATAACTGTTTTACGATGTAATTATTTTAAAAAGTGTATTTAAAGTTACTCGTTATAACTGTTTTCGCTTTTGTACCTACCTAGGCTCTAGACTTGTTTATAACGTATAATTTTTGTAAATTAAATTTTTTATTTTGCTGTTGAGTATTTAATTTGTACATGAATAAATTGATAAAGCTGTTCACTTATGTTGTTTTTCTTAGTTACAAGTTTCTTTTAGGATCATTCCACGTCAAATCGACCAATAGTTGGAAAAGACCCCTTTCGATTGGGACAAATTTTTTTTATAACTTTATTTTATTTCAAAAGTTATGCAAAATTCATAATTTCATTATTTGTCCTGTATTTTCAACTTTCGTTTTAAATACATCAAAAACTATTGCAATTAAAAATATTATTTTGTGTCAGTTACAAGGGCACCAAGAAAAATAAATTTCGGTAAAAAAAGATTCGAAAAATCTCGAATTTGTGAAATTTAGAAATTTTAAAAATTATCAAAATTGACGATAGATAATAAATTTTTGGCTGAGATTTTTTTGAAAAATATGAATTTTTGAATTAAAAAAAATTCTCGATAGAGTTTGAGAAATCGCGTAATTTTGATTGATTCATTCATTAGTATAATAATGAGCGAAAAGTACATTGATGACAATTTGTTTAAGTTATGAAAGTCGGTAATCTATAATCCTTTTTTTACTGTTGTTGCCTCCTTTCTTTTTTTACCTGAAAAACGTTAATATGATTACACGATTAAACTTAAACTTCTTTTTTAGGAAACATTTCTTTTTATAAAATTCAAAAATTTATATTTTCAAGAAAACAAAAAACACATTGTATTCTGTGTAATTTTTTAAAAATTGCAAAGCGCTTTCGGCTGTTATACGCCATCATCAGTGCGATACCTGCATAAGTAAGTAGATAATAGTAGTTGTAATTACGTGTTTGTAGAACAAAAATTGAAGTGACAGTACAATAATTTGAAGATAACAAAAAAACAAATAACAAATCTAAATTGAATTGACAGGTGACAGTCTAAGTGAGCACAGAACTCGAGTTATCCAAAGTGAGCACAGAACTAACATTGTGACAATTAGGTAAAATGTAAATATTAAAGAATTTATTTCAATTTATAAAAATGATCATAAATTATGTAATGTTCAAAAAAAAAATCTGTAAATTTCCTAAATAAAAATTGTAAAATAGATTTGATATTAAGGTCTGAATAAAACCCATTTTTCAAAAATCATAAGAGGCAGAAAAAGATTAGGGGTCTAATGAGAACCCATTACTAAATCTCATTCAAAACAGAAAATGTACACATTAGTCCTAAAGAGATTCCAAAAACAAATAAATTGAATTGAAAAATTAAGTTTGTAATCAAGGAATGTAATTATCGAAGAACAATTCCAAATAATGAGTCGTGTAATTTCAGGATCTCACGATTAGTACAAGGTTGTTTACAAAAACATTTCAGCCAAAAATTTATTGTCGAGCGTCAATTTTGACAATTTTTAAAAGCTCAAAACTTCACAAACTGAGATTTTTCAAAAAAAAATTTCGTAACTCCAAGTAGCCCCTTTGAAACTAACTAAGTCATTTTTTCAATTTAAATAGTACTCAATATTAAAAAAAAGTTTAAAAAAACAGGAAAAATGGAGGTGTTTTGGATGTTTTGAAAAAAATCCGTTTCCCTTCTGCAGAACTTCGTTATAAGATAAAAATTTCTGATCAAACTTCGTCCAAATCTAAAGGGGTCGATTTGACGTGGAATGACCCTTAATTATTATCAATTAATTGTACCAAACCATTTACTGTGTAGAAAAAGGAAATTATAATTTGTGACAATAAATCCAAAAATGCACTTATCCACGTTATCAATGAAAACCTGGAAATGTCCCTGTTTACCATAAGCTATAAATCCGAAACCTTTGAGTTATTGCCGTGCGCGCCGCTGGTAACGTCGAACGCAGATTGCGAAACCGTTAATTATCTATCCTTTAATTATTATTTATAGCCGGTATCTTGATTCGTGAGTCCACAACAAAACTGTCAGCTGCGCGATTCCTAACAAATTGTTCAGTCAAGCAGGCAAAGGAAATCCATTTATTTAATTGATATAAAACACACAAAATGTGTTGGTATTTATGATAATTAGTTCGGTTCGACTTATCAGTGCATCAATCAATTGCATACCTATGCGGTTTGTTGTTGCTAATTAGAATTTATTTTAATGTTTATACTGGTTTACTTTTTTGCTGTCCTCATGGTATGATCGCTGTGACTTACTGGTTGTGAATTGCCGTGCTAAGTAATGAGTCTTTTGTGATTAATAATTTCCGCTCGAGAGAGATGTCGTTTCAATAATCTTTTTGTCAAGGAATAAAAAAAAGATCTTACTCTTTTGAAGTCTATAAACCTTTCTGAAGATTGGAGCATTCCAAAGATCCAGTAGGGCCAAGCAAATAGAAGATTATCCTAGAAAATGAGTATTTGTTGAAATTGTGGGAGAAGTTCAGTTAACTCAAAACTTATTTGGAACTAATACAGCCTACTGGAAAAATATTTCAGGCCAAAGACAGCCAAAAAGGTTAATACGCTCATAGGAACTGGACTCACTGGACAAAGGCAAAGTAGACAGAGGAACATACAGATTCTGCGATGATATAGATGAAACGGTGGATCACTTTATTCGCAATTACAGAGTAGTTGTCTGACAACGCCTTAAATACCTGAAACATATCTTCTTAAAGTTTGATCAGAAGCCTAGATCTCCTGGCCTGAAATATTAACAGGGAATACACAAAAGATCCTATAAAGATTCCAGTGTATTTACCTGGAAGTAACATTTCGAAAAAGTAATGAGGATGGAGACCTTACTAATAGTGGCCAGAGGATTCTATGGGAAAAAATGGGTGCTAAAGCCTCAATTATGCAACAAGGTTGTGTTTTCGTGTGATAAAAATGGCAAGGAGGAAAGTCCATTTGCAACAGATTGTCTTAAATGTTTCTATTAATTTTATTATTAGAATTTACAATTCACATCTTGAATAATAGTTATTTATGTACCAAGGCAGTAAAGTGATTCCTTATCGGACGAGTCTGAAATTAAATAACAGGCGAGTCCGATAAAGATACTTTTCTGACATGGTGTATACAAAATTTTATCGCCAACTGCTCAGAATTCAGAATATAAAAAACTGAGGTATATTTCATTGCATTTTATATGACAAAGTAAACAGCAAATATAGAACAAATCTACTTATTATTTGTTATACAGTGTGGAAACCACTTATGGAATAAAATTCTTTATGTCATTATTTTAAAAAATTATAAAAAATGCCAAGACACTTGAGTTGTGCGTTATGTAAACATAAATTTAAATGATTCACGCAAGTATGCCATAGTCGGTGTTGTTTTTTTATGAAACACCCTGTATATTTGCATATTTTTGAAATCCTCTTAATGAACCGATTCCAACAAACTAAATAATGTATGGTCAATTATGAATTATACAGGGTGAAATTTTAAAATTAATGATTTATTACACTTGAAATATTGGTATTTTTTTAAATTAGCTAAATATGAATTTATCAAAAATCTAAACTAACTAATTATTAGACGTATTTGTATATTAAACAAAACCTCTACGCCCACGAATTTCATCATAAATACCTAAAATTTGCCTAAAAACGCCAATATTTAGACAAAATCGGTAAATAATGTGGATTGTTTCAAATCGGTAAATAATGTTGATTGTTTTCTATTCTGTCAGTCGTTGATGTGTTGACAGTTTATACCGAAAAAGTGAAATCTTCATTAAATACTCTTTTCTTGTCAACATAACAATGAAATATTTAACTGAGTCTCACCGAATTGAGATTTTAATGATGATCGGGTACGGGGATAACTGCAGAAGTCAAGTTGAAGTGGCAAACTTATATATTTAATCACAGGTACCGTATCCCGAATTGCCTCATATTTCACAAAGTACTGTGTCTAAGAGTGTCGAAGAGAATCCAACTTCAAGTATACGTCAAATTTCCCGTGAAAATAATGTTATTCATACAACTGTTCTCAGATGTCTTCATGAAGAAAAACTTCATCCCTACAAATTAACTTTTGTGCAGGAGTTAACAGAGGACGATCCAGATCTTAGAATGGATTTCTGCGAAAGATTGATGAATAAGCTGAGCAGAAATGAGATAGCTCTTGGTACCATTCTTTTTTCTGACGAATCAACATCCACATTGAATGGAGAGGTAAACCAACAGAACTGTAGATATTGGTCAGCAGAGAATCCTAATTGGATGCGTGAGACACATACTCAGTACCCTCAAAAGGTGAACGTTTGGGCCGGTATCATAGGCGACCATATTTTTGGTATTGGTATTTATAGATGGAAATTTGACAGCTGAAAAATATTCAAACATGCTTAGAAATGACGTTATTCCTGCGTTGGCAAACTTATATCCCAACGCAATGGATCCTAGCTAACCGGATGAAAATGGTTCCAGCAAGGCGGGCCAACACCCCATTATGCTCCAATGGTAAGAACTTATTTAGATGAAATCTTCCCCAATAAATGGATTGGACGAAGAGGTACTATTGAGTGGCCAGCTAGATCGCAAGACTTTACGCCGTTAGATTTTTTTCTGTGGGGTTATCTCAAGAACAAAGTATATGCAACACAACCAACTAGCATTGTAGACCTCAAAGACAGGATAACTACAAAAATACGGAATATTTCACCTCAAACTTTAAACAAAGTTAAGGAGGACTGTGCTATTGCCAACAACTAGGTGGAGAACATTTTGAGCATTTATTTACCTGCCGCAAATGCGGCAGATAAAGTAAAGGAAGGTAAACTGTTTGTTTACTTATGGAAATCAATCTAATAATTGAGGGCTCTACTGACGGTTGGCGATAAAATCACTTATTAGATTAAGAATAATTAAGATTAGCTGTACTTGAAATATGAGTGACGCTTACAGGAAATAAATGTGCTTGAATAATAAAAACTCGTTTTCTTTGCAAAACTGGGATGATGCGAAGATCTCCGTATGATTATGGAATGGGGATCCAATTCTGCTAAATGTTCAGGGATCTTTCCACGGTTACTTTTGATTAAAAAAACCTAATAAAGAAAAAATTTTCCAAATACCTATATCTACCTACTTTTCAAAAGAGTAAGATGAATAAGGAAGTCTGAATATAACTAAATTTCACAAATATTTCCATTCATTAAAACGCATTTTACATGTCTGCTGATGATTTTGTATATTTTTAATTTAGCTTTTCGAAATATTTATTTGTACTCACCCATCATCCGGAAAAATTCTCCCAAAATAATGTAGGTACTTACCTAAAACAAATGTCTGGATTATAAACAAAATTCATATGTTAATAAACAATTGAAATTCAAACAAACCGACCGTTTTGAGAAACATCCTATAGTTTGTTATAAAAAGTACATAGAATATTGGAATGCAATAATCATTTTTAAGAGGTTCTCCAGAGGTTCCATCAGAACATTTGATTAATGAAAAAATGCTATCAAGGGAAATGGAGTCCGAGAATTCTAGCAGATTATTGTTGGAGACTTAGAAGAGACCTATCAAATGCTAAATATTCACGAATATCAAAGTTTATTGTAAAATAATCAATAAAATGTCTGTAAGTAGGTATAGCTGATTTTTGTATTTTTTACGAAAATAAATGTAGATATTATTGTCGCCAAAAATGATGATGATATAAAAAAGTAAAATCGATAAATATGCACTAAACAGTTAGTATTAAATTGTAAAATATTTTGTCAAGTTTGAGTACAACTCTGTAATATCGGATAAACATCTGGTTGTTATTGCATTCCAATACTTTATGTACCTTTTGAAACAAACTATAGTATGTACAAAAAGTACGAGGAGTAATAAACCCTAATT
>CAJUYI010002601.1:0-22481 GCA_910591695.1 Galerucella pusilla | reverse complement strand
ACTTAAATGAATGATTTATTACTCCTTGTCCTTTCTATATAGACTTAAGTAAGCTAATCAAGGAGCTGCTTATAATATTAATCTATTTGTTCAGAAACATCAAAAACGTTTCCTGATCAGGTGGAAAATGGAAAAAAGAACGTAAATAACCTTGACCTTGGTTACATTAAAACAAATATCATCTATACCATTTCAACTTTTGACTAGGCATAAAATATGCTTCAGACTTTTTCCCATTATTTATAGAACACCCTGTATTTTCATTCAATCCACGCACCAGTGCATATAAAACAAATCACCCACTTTTATAAAAATCGATTCGATCAAACCTCACACTTTACCCCCATCGACTGAGATCTTTCCAGTTCGTGGTCTTTTAACCACAAGCACCACACACGCTTGTCAACTTCTTCTTGTCACACTGCTTATGTCTTTTTCTCGGCGAGATAACGGCTAAAAGCTATCGAACAACGTCGTTTAGACTTTAAAAATTCCACGACCTTTTAAAAGCATCAAACTTCAAGATAGCATATATGTAAGACGTTCGATAGAAGATAGGAATTGACATTAACGTCCGATTGGGATACGGAAAAAGGAATTTTGTACATTTTCTTTTAATAGTTGAGTTTAATATTGTATTTAAAAATTTTTGTGTGCTTCTTAATGCGTATTTGAGAGTGTTTTGTTGTCCAGGATCTAATATTTGTCTCTTATATTTAAATGAATTGATTTTTTTCCTGAACGTTCCCATTCCTTTGAATTTGAACACTACTTTTTGTTTGTATTTTTCTAATTATTTCACCTTCCCGGTGATGTTTTGATCAAAGTAGGTGTATGCAATAACGCCATGCTAAGCAAAACATTCAAATTCCGGATATTAATTATTAAAACAGAAAAAAACCCAGGCTGTCCAACAAATGGCGACCCTTCAAGTTAATTATCCTGACTATTACTAATCAATTAGGTTTTTTTTAAGTGTCATTGTCAACCCCTGTTGACAATATCACCATGGGCGATTTTTAAACATAAGTAGAATTTTAATTAGGAATCTTTCAATCCAAAATCGTTCAGCTATCTCAGCATCTTTGTTAAAAGGACTTTCAATATTGATAGTGTCACAAAAATCAAAAATACAATGCCGCGAAACTTTGGTTGCCAGTGGATATGCTACTTCTGCCAATCGAACTATTGCAATGCATAAATTTTCTTCCTGCTCCATTGATTTTCGTCACATAGAACATTTTCAAGTAAGTCCTTTCTTCAAGTAAACTCTCATAGTAGCTCAGAGAACCGGAAACTACTGTGACATGACTAGTCTGAGAAAAATCATCATTTTTCTCCCATATTCCATTGCCAATTAATTATCGCTGGTTAAATCGCCAAGAGCAATAACTAACTAACAATAGTTTCTCCCTGCCAGATCCCTGCACACCATTAAAGCCATTTTTGCTTTGTATGTAATCTCTTTTTTGTGTTAGTTCCACAGGAAACTTTCTTGACTTCTTGTCACTGCTCAATCTCGTTCTTAATTTCTTATCAAGTTTAATGGTTTTGAGGTTTTCTTTTCTTAGTGAAGGCTATCAAGATGGTTTTAGTGAGGGTTATAATATTTTACAAAGACATCCTTCCTCCTTGTTAACGTGCGACAATGGAAACTGAAATCAAAAGTTGTTGCTCAACTTTTTGATAATGGAATGATTTAGCTTCTTCAGTTGCAGGCGGGCGTCAGCTGGCGTCGTTGATATATTCATAGAAACAATTCCAATGCAGACGCGGTTAATGGAAATAAATAATTAACTTAAGAAATCCAAAAACCATTACGAAATTTAATAAATTACGATTTTTTTTCAATGATTACGGCTGGAGGTCAACATCTTCACTCGCTCAATAATATTTCTTAGAAATCTGCATTATTAGAAAAGAATGCCATTAAAATTTAAGTAACCAGTGACAACAAGTTTTCTGTTTTAGTCCACATACTTAGCTTACGCAACTTCTACTATTTACAAAAAGTGTAGAATAGATTATTCACTTTCCAAAACAACGTTATTTTTCAAAAATCTTTATAGAGGTCGGATTTTAATTCTTATCAAACATTGTGATTGGATATAAATACGTGTAGGTAAAAATAGAAGAGAATGGAACAGAGGAAGTTGAAATTAACAATAGAGTACAAAAAACGATTAATTGGACATTTATAATTAAAAAAATTCCAAAAAATCAAAGATAAATGTATTTAAAACAATATTCCGTCCAATATTAACTCTCGTGTGTTAAACTTGAGTATTAACAAAAAGAAATAAGAGTAAAATACAACCAGTTGAGATGAAGACGAGTTGAAAAAGTGACAGAAAGATAAATCAAGAAATACGAGAATAAGAGACGACCTTGACATATTCAACACTTAAATTTATAGAAAAGAGACAATTGAGCTGGTGGGGACATTTCCATAGAATGAATGACACAAGAACTGTTAATAAGTAAGGCAATCAAAAACCAAAAGAATAATGAGATGGCGTTATACTAAGCTTACTGCAAAAAAAGCAAAAACATGGACAGATGCAAAAACAATGGGAAGAGATAGAAAGTAATGAGTTATATTTGTACATGAATCAAATTGTAGCTTGACCGCCAAAGCATATATGAAAAAATGGATATATGTCTTGAGCATAAAGCAATGTACTTGAAATAAGTGTAAAATTATACCCCCTGCCATGTACTATGGTAATTGGGTTTTTCATCATATTAGTATAGGTATACACCGTGTAGATACCAGGTACGTAATTTATAAGATGCGACATAGGGATTCCTGTAGAAAACTGTAAAACACCAGCTAACTTTTCCACCACATAGCGTTCGTAAAAAATAACAGATTTGGAAAGGTCGTTGAAAAATAAGTTCATTAATTAATTCATTAATTTTCTTATGTATAATTTTCGTATGATTATTTTTGAAAAAGTAGTAGTAGTAGTTTCAACGACCTTTACAAATCTGTTTTTTGGAACTTTAGTTCTTTACGTCAGGTTATGTCTGAGCGACCAGGGGTCGCGACGCAAAAGATCTGACCGTTACGTTACGTTACGTTATGTTACGATGCTTCGTTATGTGCCTTGCTTGCGTGCGTGTGCTCTCTCCTGAGTCTCTCTCTCGTTTACGAAGCAGCGATTCATATGCTTCGGCCGGGAATCGAACCCGGGCCGCCCGCGTGGAAGGCGAGCATTCTAACACTGAACCACCGATGCTATATTAAAATTCTATGCAAAGCTGGTATTCGCAGTGCTGGTGATCTACTTGAATTTGTTCGGATAAATTTTTACTATAATTTCCATAATTTTTTTGCGCGATTGATCTTTTTTGTTTATTTACAGCATCCGTTGTCAGGACGGTAGGTTGTGTTTACTGGTTTCTAAGTTTAACACGTCGGTAAGTGATTTACATACCGTTCAGACGTCGAAAAGTAATAAATAGCATAAAAACAATTTCACCAAAATGCAAAATATATTTTGAACTGATCGAGAAGTATAAATGTCACTTTTGACATTTCGCTCATTTCGAAGACATTTAATAGTATATTACGTAACGTGTGTGGTAAGGAGCATTTTACGCACGAATGGAAAAGTTACGCACGATGCCGCGTAGCGGCGAGTGCGTAATTCCGTGAGTGCGTAAAATGCTCTACAACACGAGTTACGTACTATACTTTACCTACGACCTACTTGTACTTGTATTTTTCATAAGAAGCATAAGAAATAACAGTTACATAATTAGAGGTGCTTGCTAAACTCCATCTCTATTACTCTATTACCAATGAAAGAAGCACAGTAAAGAACTAACGTTTAATCATTATTATTATATTGTTGATAATCGAAAGACCATTTTTCAATTATAATCAATACATATACATAGCCCTTTGTGCTTTTCACAGTTAAACGTGGCCATATCTAATGTTTTCAAATAGTAAATTTTGAATAAAATGGAGACGTCTATTGACAGTTGCTAAGATGTTGCTAGGGAAGCCATGCGATTTACTTTACAGCTGTGCGTTTTTTTTACAGTGCGTAATAGATGTCATTACATTGATACCAACTGTGTGTTATTGACTGATTACAGGGGGGGTCGTAGGTAAATTATTTTATTCGGAATTTATTTCAATATGATTTCGCAAAAAATGGTATAAGCATCTTGAACGTTAAGGGTAATTACAACGTTTGCATGTAGATTCCTCTCGTAAAATTGGACAAAATGATATGAGGATTAAGGGGTCTAGCACATTTATTTTTCGAAATACATGGTGTTGAAATTTTGCAAACTTGAATGTTTTAATTTGATAACTTTAAAATGGATGGATAAATTGATTTGACATTTGGCAGGTTGTTTTTAAATGTAAAAGGGCATATTTTGATAGAAATGGTAGTTTGTGCAACTAGTGTGGATATGATGGCTATATCGCACGAGGACGAAGTTTGAGCACGACGCCGTAGGCGGAGTGCTCAATTCTTCAACTGCGATATGGACGAATATGGACGAGTCGAACAGCATATTTTTTCTACGACCACACAAAAATCTAGAAAATAAAAATTTCTATAAACTGTAATATACTTAACTTCAAATTGAAAATTTAACAATTCAATTTTATGTTTCCACTAATTTTTTTGTGGTAAACGTACAGTTCTTGAATGTCCAATTTGTATAATGCTACGGTTTCCCTTTTTAAATATACGATGCTGTTATAAGTAGATGTTGCCAGTCGGACTTCCTCATGAAGGGTACCGTACCATTATCTATAATATTCTGCCAAATATTTCAAACGTCTACCTGTTGTCGTTATTAATATCAAGCAGAATAAATATTTAAAAATAAAATTAACAATAAAAAAAAACTTCTTCACGGGGAATCGAACCCGGGTCTACCGCATGAGAGTCTGGTTTGCTCACTACTCGACCATCGAGGAATATGCAAATTCTTTATCTATAACGTCAGATGTATTACATAATTTTTGCTTAAAAGGAACTAAACTTTCTACCGTGTGTCCCGCGACACGTTCTACCTTTTTTTATTTCTGATAAACGCTATTTGGTAAAAAGTTAGCTCGCGTTTGACAGTTTAGTACAGGAATTCCTATGTCGCATCTTATAAATAACACAGTGTATATAATATACAATGTGGAACAGCCAAATGGGTTAAATTCGATAACGAATAAATGAATGCGTGTTGGGAAAAACGCTTGGACACGTCTTGATGTTCAATGTCCTTTTCCTATACCTATCTTCGACTGTTTCGGAAATATTGAATGTTTTCAGATTTATTACAAAAATTTCATAGTTGAAGACATTGTATATTAATTATGTCTAGAATTTCGGAAAAATCCAACTAAATAATACTGGGGGTTACATTTAAAATAAGTACTTTGGTATTGGCCACCGTCACATGACACTGACATGACACTGTAAAAGCTTTTCCCAATTTTTGTCGGCAACAATGTTAAATACTACTAATTTTTAAATCCAAAGCACTGACACCTACGGCCTAACGACTTCGACAATTGCGGAACTAGCCAAACGTTACACACATGCTCAATCCCTTAAGAGATGGGATGGAATCGAAGAATGCAGTCTTTTGCCAGGATCACCCTGGGCGACCCTGGGAAGCTGGCGCCGAAGAAATATTTGGCGATGACCAGGAAAAACCTACGTTTAACAGTAGGATTTCTGACTGGTCACTGTCAACTAATACATACTATGGGGCTAGTGGACACACCTCTATGCAGGATGTGTGAACAGGAAGATGAAACTGTCAGGCATGTCTTATGCGAGTGTCCGGAGTTATCGTCAATAAGAGAGTGTGTGTTCGGTGAGTTTGTACACAGTTGGTAATTGTTGTTTTGCTACATTGTACCTACATCAGATATTTCTTCTGGGATCCACTAACGAATTGTTTTGGCCGATACATGCTTTCTTTCGCCTTGGATTTAATGTATCACTCACTAAACTACTACAATAAGAGGTGTTAGGTTAGGTTAGGTTTGTGGTGAGTGGGTCTATAAGGCCCTCCACTGCGACTCGCAAGAGTTTATTGTGGCCCACATCTGTTCAGATTTCACCAAACAAATTCAGCTTCTTAACAAAGCCGATTATTTTATTTGGTGAATGATATTTCAGGTCCGAGGGCGAGAGAGAGACCCTGCCAAACATCAGATACCTAATTCGAGCCGCGGCGGGGCAGGCACAAATTATATGCTCTGCTGTTTCATCATCTTCCAAACAAAGACCGCAAGTCGGATCTTCCGACAGTCCAAGTTTTAGCATATGATGATTCAGATGACAGTGGCCTGTTAAAAGGCCTGTTAGACAACGTAGGTCATGCCTGCTATGATCTAACATTTGTTTGGAGACATACTTCGAAGGATGTATAAAAGCCTTTGAATGAACCAATCCTGGTAAATTATGCCAGAGGTCTAAAGCTCTTCTTGCTGTCCAGGTATTTAGTGTGTGTTTGGCAAAACTTATTGCGATGCCAATTGTAGGTTCTGGTCCGATAGAAACACGTGCGGCACCCTCCCTTGCAAGAAAGTCTGCCTTCTCGTTTCCTTTCATGCCAGAATGGCCAGGGATCCAGACCAGCAATACTTTATTGAGTTCTCCTATTGAGGAGGAGGAGTTTTTTGGAAGTCTAAAACCAATTTCGACGTTACACAGCGAGAGCTAAGTGCTTTTAAAGCCGCTTGGCTGTCCGAGAAAATTTTTATTATTCTATGTATGAGATTGGCTTGCTCCACTCTCTCCACACATGAAACAATGGCGTAAATTCCCGCCTGAAATACAGTTGCATAGGATCCTAGAGAGATTGAAATTTCTGTCCTAGATCTGCGCCCGTATACACCTGCACCAGAGCCTGAGGGTGTTTTTGAGCCGTCTGTGTACTAACAGCTGTCTGCTCTTAATAGTTCATCCCTACGGAGTACCCATTCATCTCTATTTGGAACGGTGTAAGGCAGGTCGTAGTTTACTGTTGGAGGCATTATGTCAGAGGTCATTCCCAGAATACTGTGACTTTCACTGTCCGCTAGTATTCTGCTTCGTTCTGCATAAGCCTAATTTGTGCATTTAGAAATATGTACAATTCTGTATGCTGTCCATCTAGCCTCTCTTTCCAAAAATATATGGAGAGGAGGTAGGTCCAGAAGGATTTCCATGACTGCTGACGGTGTGGAGCTGATAGCACCAGTGATTGCCAGATTACCAATAAGAGGTGTACATCTAGCTCATATTCCAGTAACTTTTTCAGAGAGAGTCCCTTTGAATTCGGCATAATTCGTAAAGTTTTTGGTCATCTCTGCAGTTAGTTCGATCCCTGACTTGCTACATCCGATATATTATGAATAAATAATTTAAATAAACAAACAGCTTACTTCAAAAGTAATAAGTGCCATATGTCACTTTATGTTTTTAGACAGTTGACCTGTTAAAAATAGTTTTTTTTGGTAACTTTAACTGACCTCTATTCCAGTGGCCCTGAGCGTAAAAGCTGAGTGTTGCGTAAAAGGCGCCAATTTATAAAATTCTTATAGTAAAACTGGTATAATTTGCATAAAATCATTAGCGGTTGATAGAGACAAATTAATTTACGAAGGTGTAGTGTAATCGATAAATTGACAATTGGTCATCATTGTGTTGAAATTTTGTTTCTCTTGAATAACTAGTTTTTAACTGTATTTTTTAGAAAAGCAAGGTTTCTTTACACATGCGGTTATAATTAGAAGTTTAACCTTTTTTCTTAAAAAATGCAATCAGTGGGGCAATACTCGAAAATTGTCATGATAAGGATTTCATGTTATTAAAAAAACCGGACCAGTTGGAAATGAACTCGATTCTCTACGATGACTAAGTTATCTATCAGTTTTTTTTACATCGAATGTTCATTCGGATTACTTTCTCCAGCCAGAATCTCTTAATAAAGTTCATATAGTTCTTTGTCAGTGGCTTTTTGTCTGTCGATCACATCACATCATATGAAGTTCTTTGTCAATTTACGATACCAATTTATAATTCGGATCGAGTTTTTACCATTTCCATGTACTGATAATTTTTAATTCCATACTTTCTACTATAATTTTGTTCTATTTAATAAAACATTTTGTACAAATAATGATTTGTTTATTTTCTCTCGATAAAAAATTAATCAACTTCAGATAACCCTGTGTCCATAAGCCTTCATTTATGTGGTGCTGTTAATTCAAAATACATGAGAATATCACTTTTTTTATCCTTGGACGTATCATTGCACACGGAAGCTTTGACCACTCCAGGACCAGTATACTTGAATAAGTGAAGTGAATACTGATGTGAACGTGTGATGTGAACGGTCCCTTCATGTTTTGACAAAAAAAACGTATTCTCCAGCAATCAGTGTCCTCCACCGATGAAAGTAAAATTTACTGTATTTTGACAGTTTACTAAGCAAACGCCGAATGTTACTTTTAAACAAAGAAGAAGAAATTACCTAACCCCAAAAAATAAGATCTAAGTTTTTGTCACATTATAACACACATGCGCATGTTTCACCAGTTCCTTTCACATCACACATCGCTTGCTGTTCATCAAGTGAAGAGTGATGTGAAAGATCCTTGCATCGAAAATACGAAACTGTCAAGTTTTCACGTGATCGTTCATCAGTTAGTGAATCGTGTTCCAGGACTATAACATCGAAAACTCTTTTAGAAATACGTCATTATAGTCTACACATATAAATAAATAATATACAATTTTCTTTAAACATTAACATAGTATCACAATAATTCAATCCAAAGTTATAAATGCGACCATTAAAGCTAATAGTGAATAAGCCAATTATACCAGCCAACTCTGCCACTATGTAATATTGTACACAAGGTGCTGGTAATTGAGTACAGTTGAATATTTATTTACTAACCGTACCAGCTTATAAATTGTTTCTTATTGAATATGAACTTTTTTTTGCATTGTAATGGAATTTGAAATTATATATCTTTGAAAATTGTAATCATAATAGAAAAGAGTCAATGAACGGTAGCGATCGATATTGCGTAGGTGTTGTTGCATACATTATTTGCGTGTTTACGTAGGGTCGGAAACCTTTAATATAAGCTATAAGCCTCCTTTATCTACAGTGATGGTGTTTTAACAGTGATTATTTATCAATAATGCTCTAGTTAGTAACATTATTTATTATAACGTTAAAAAAGTATTGGAAATTGGTTATTGAAATAATATGTAGGCTAGGCATATTAGCATTTTCAAATAAAAGTTTTAATATTATAGCTTTGCATTTCACACTTTTTATGTCCCAAAGCTGAACACGAATTTAAAGTTTACGGGCAAAAGTGATGCCCGGAACTTTGTTTTTTTTACAGTTTTGACCAAATTTTGTCAAAAAATGCTTCCCTTTTGAGGTATATGTGAAAAACTGATAAAAAACTGGTTAAAAAAGTACCCAAAAAACAAAGTTCCGGGTAAATTTTTGCTCGGGTTTTTACCCGAAATTTGAAACACCTTGAATGCAATAAATACAGCAGCTTGTGCCAGAGCATAATAATGTGGGTTTTAATTTACTTTATTATCTCTATTATTGAAGGTCATACAGAGTGTTTTCAAACGACACTTAAAACGTTTGCATGTAGATACCTCTCGTAAAATTGAACAAAATGATATAAGGATTGGGGGTCCAGCTTACTTACTTTTCGAAGTACGAGGTGTTGAAGTTATGAAAAGGTGAATGTTTTAATTTGATAACATTAAAATTGATGAATAAATTGATTTGATGTTTGGCAGGTTGTTTTTAAATGTAACAGGGCATATTTTGATGGAAAAACATGTTTCAATGATTGATCTGGAGTACATTTGGAAGAATATGCCACATTTCCCTCCCATTTTTTATGCCGCTGGCATTTTAAGCTATTTTCATACCATTTTGTATTCCTCAATGGTTTTCACGGGAGAAATGCATTACCTTTACATATCCAAAAAATTGTAGTTATCAAGATTCGATTGGGTTGTGCTCAACAGCTTGAACTGTATTTTTGTACAATTCTCCTTGTTGTCTACTTCCATTCCAGAAGCTTCATGTCTTCTCTATAAAGGCTTGTGATCGAATAATGAGTTACCAGATTGAAATAAAATTTGATATATTGCTATGGCAAAAACATTTGATTGAAAAAAATTGCAAAAATTTTAATTCCGCTTGTGACTGGTAAAAACAGTTTTATATTGCATAAAAATCCAGATGGTCGATATTAGAATAAAATTATATTTGAAGGTTGTAAAATCAGGCCTAAAGTATTTCCCACTTATCTCGATCACATCTTTCCAGTTCCTAATTTACTTTTTCTCCAACCATCAAAAAATGTTGACATTTTTGTACTATTATCAGGTGCAAAAGCCATCAATTCCCTTACCGTACAAAAATTTGCTCGTTGCTTAGCAACACTTTTAATCCTAGGATTAAAAACGCTACTTTTAATCCTAGGACTAAAAGTAATTGCATTTGAGCTCTCTAATTTAAATTTGAAGAAAAAAACATTGTCTCTTACAAACTTAGTAAAACAAACTAATTGGGCAACTATATATAGGTATTCATTTGTTATTTACAGTGATATTGAATGTAAAATTGGAACAATTATTGCCAAAATTCAAAGCACTACTGAAATTATCACTAACAATTTTCGAACAATTCAAAAAATTTTCATTAATATTAGAACAACTCAAAATAGTCTCCGTAACTGTTGATGAAACATTCGAAGAAATATCTGAACAGGTACTTGTACCTTCTTTGTCAGGTTGCAATATTTTTCTGGCAGTATTCTCTTTGTTGATACGGGATTCTTCAATATATCCTTCTGCTACCGTACTCGATTTCCAGCCTCCATGTCTTTTAAGACAAGTGAGGTCACCGCCACCATCAATAAGAATCTTCATCGTGTTCGGGATTCATTTTGAAAGCAGCGTAAAAACTACTACAAAAATTATATGATTAGTAGGTACGTCTACTGACGTCTACTTGACAATCAATATTTACCAACAATACCAGATATCCATGACTACCGACTTACTATCGCTGTTATAATTAATAGGTGTTCAAATTTATTACCAAATTATTAACGATTTTTGAATAAAACTAAATTTATTTCAACTTTGACTTGGTTGGAGAAAAAATAGTATATATCATACGGACTAAAAGTGCCTATTTTTACTCGCAATTTTGCATTCGCTCGGCTGTTCTGCGCTCCGCCTCGCAACTGCAAATATTACTCGTAAAAAAATATGCACTTTTAATCCTTATAATATAATATATTTTAACGTCATCTGCTATTACTGTTTCTTGCTTATCTTTCTTCCTGGTATTATCCTTTGTTTCCTTCTGCTATCTCGTTGACGTCCCTTGTTTGCTTCAATCGTTATAGATGGGCTAGCCACAGCATTATTTTTGTTCAACTCACTGTACAGCTCAAAAATTCTCATTATTCTTCTATTTTTTTCCTACCATGATTATTCTTAATATTATTCTCCCCCGAGAGAAGTTTATTCTTGGTTTTATTCATAACACATAAATTACGTGGAAATAAAAAACTTCACTTGACTATTCAATAAATCTTTGAAGGGACAAAAGTGTGAAAGGTGGTTGACCCGTACTACCTCCTTTACAAGCACTTCCGTTAAATTGTGCTAGTGACCTTAAACTTTGTTCGATTCTGCATTTTTTTTCTCGGCTCAAACTTGTCCAGCCTTTTCGAACTACCAAAAACCCAAACACAATGGATATGATTAATAATAAGAATAACCCTCAGTGTGAGCCATAAACACATCAATACCAAACCGTTTGATATGACACGCTTTAGTTGCGGTCTATCTGAACCCGAGAGGCGACTTCGAGATATCTCCGAAGAATATTTCAAATCCTTTGTTTAATTACATATTTGTAAAAAGGGTATATTTTTTTCGGCTGTATTTAAATGAGGCTCTAATAGTGATTCGGTAGAAGCATCGTTTCACCGCTAACAAACATAATTTGAAAAATATGTTGGGTGACACTATCTAAATATTCTTACCAGCGGACATATTCAACACTTTTGTATGGAGCCGCATTCCGGTGGGAAACGTCAATTGGTTCATTACAGTACTAATTATATCATTTTATTTATATGTTTAATGTATCAACTGGTCCCATCTCTCCATTATATAGATTGAGAAAAATTTAGATTTTAATATACCCAAATAATCAAAATCTCCTCTATGAGAATCCTCTTACTGCTACGCTAAGTCAAGGTGAAAGTGAATTAAGCTGCAATTGAGCGGTGCTACAGCTTTTCACGGATCCCTTGTAAATCCCCCATTCAGTCCCGATCTATGTTCAGCACGATTTTATGGTCTGCCTACTCATCCAGTCTTACTGTACCCGGTAGGTGAGGTGAGGTGAGGTTTTAATAAACCTACTCCATTCTGTCGAGACACACACTGTCATATTGTTTGTTATCACTTATAATTGCACAAGAGGTTTGTAATTTACCCAATATCAATACAAACCTCGAGTGTAATTCGGCAGGACAATTTAATGAATGAGAAATTTGGAAACATATCAATGCAAACTTTACTTATGAAACATTAAAAATAAACACATTTTTATTTTAATGTAAAATTATTAAAAACGCAGTTATTGAAATTCATACTAGGAACAGTGATATTGATGAACAAATGAATAAGTGAAAAAACCACTAGTGTATTTGTTGCTGTAAGTTAAAGCTAACTTTTGCCGCTGTCAAAGTGACAATGGCACTGTGGCATAGGTATACGATTTTTTATACATGAATTAAATTGTCAGTGAAAAATAATGAGCATTAGAAGTAATAATGGAAAAAGAATGCTAGATCTTTGCTTGATAAACCAATTAGTAAATACGTTCTTTGAGAATAAAAATATACATGAATACACAAGAGAGGTAAAAAGTAGAAGAGAAAAGTCAATAATACACTACTTCTAGTTGAAAAAGAGAATAGAAGAGTAGTAAAAGATACAATATTGAAAAGAGGACCAGAGATAGGCAGTGATTATTATATAGTACTGAGCACAAGAAGAGAGTATGTAATAGAAAACAAAAAAGAAAACATATAATAAATGTAGAAAATATATGGTAGGACATAGAAACTTGTAAAAGGTTTAAATAACAAATGAACCGTATGCAGGCGACATTGTTATATTCGCACAAAGTGAAAGAAAACTACAACAAAACATAAGGAATGAAACATTAAAGGAGTACGGTATGAAAATAAGCACGAATAAGACTAGGACTATGGTGATTGATCAAAATATTTATAGAAGATCAATGTATAACGATTTCAGTATCTTGGGTAGAGAGACATCAGGGTGGAGCTCAGGAAGCCGAAATAAATAGAAGAGTTCAAAAAGCAAGTAATCTATACTATTCTATGGATAAAGACTTTATTAATGAAAAATCAAACTAAAGAAACAACAACGAATCCAAGATTGACAGAGGAACAGGAGCTGCAGTTCATGGTGCTAAACCCAGGTGTAAAGCTTACGCTCCAAAAGATTCTTATACTCTCTGACGGTCAGGCAGCACTGTAATCCTTAGCATTCCCCCAGGTCAAATCTAAATTGGTCTGGGACTGCCAACAAAAACTTTTAACCATCCTAAACTACAATGGGATAGCACATAAGTGGTTCCCAGGAAATGAAGGAATAGTGGGCAAGTAGGCATTGTCACTTGCAAGGAATGCGACTGAAATCGGTTATATCAAAACTGCAGTATGGAGGTGTATATCTCGGTGAATAGAAACATCAGATGAACTGGAGCCTGAGAAGGGCACGGACATAACAAATTTTCGAATGCGTAGCACTGACTTATTGGAGATAAAAACTGCTGAGACTAGAGCACAAGAGAGGATTCAAGAAGATCCTAGAAGGACGACAACAGGTTTCTTCGTATATACGGTACAACCAGGAGCATGAAAATCCTAAAAGCTGAGGTGCAGAGGATTTGAAATATCTGCTGGATCTACTGTGATAGAAAAACTTGTGACATTGTCAAGAACTACTAGTTTGGGTTAGCAGTTCTGTTTCTTAAAAAAATTTTTCTAAAAAATGTATTTTTTGATTATTTTTGCATCGGTTTTATCTTTTCCTTTTGCCTTTTGATACTTGATAAATATTTCACTATTATAGTCCAGCCGACGTTTGAAAAATATCCTGGTGTTTAGGATGTGACACTATAACCAGCGGACTCAATCAATCTAGTGCCGCAATCACCTTGAGACCACCGTCTGCAGTGCTATGCAATTAAATTGTTAATTGGATGCGTAATATCTGCCAATAGAATTAATTAAATTTGCATAAATCGAATTGATACCGAGCTTATGAGATATTTACCATAAATAGGGAAGTGTTTTCAGTTTACTCATTTATTAAAACAAATTTTTATTACTCAGTATTATAACATTTCTTTTTTATTTTTCATTTTTTAAATATAGAAAATTATTTTTATGAGAAAAGTCCATTTAACTATCTTCTGTATGTTCCTTGTGGTATATTATTCATTCTTTTTTTAATTTCTTGGGAAATTAAACCACAATATTTTTGAATTCTTTATTTGAACGTTTCGGTAGCGTTCCAGCTACCGTTGTCAAGAAAAAATAAGTAGAAATTAATTTTTATCCCTAACTGACACAACAGAAAAAATTTGACAACTAGAATTTAAAAATATTGTGGTTTAACTTCCCAAGAAATTAAAAAAAGAATCCATTTAACTAGCTACAAACAGACTTTGACATTTAGTCTTTTCAACTTTCAGTTACTTTATTCTTATTATTTTGCTTTGGTACATTTAAGCATTCTCTGCAAACAGTCAAGCTTCACAAGCATTCTTTTATTTAAGAATTTGATTGAAATCACTGACTTTTTGAATTTCCCGCGCACTAGCTTCAAGTGAAACACTGCACAGAATTTACGCGGAAAATTCAAAAAGTCACTGCCCTCGTATTATATTTTCACTATGTTACTGTGAATCGAAATTCTTTTGATCGAACACAATTTTTCGACATAAGGCGACACAGCATGTCGAGTGCTTTTCATGCGGCGTACAACCACTTGAATAATCCATCTTAAGTGGGAACTGACTGGTTTTGTGTTCAACGAAACGAAATAAATTGACCAAAACCCAATCGTTTCACACTGCGGAGGAGTTACCCGTTACTGTTTATTTTTATGATATAGTTACCAATTTTATTAACGTCGTTATCTTCCGAATTTTTTTTCTAAGAAGAAAAACACTCAATTCAATAACAATGATAATCAAAAGGTTAAGTTTAAGAAAAAATTGTTAAACTTGACATTGTACAATACCGTCCACATTAAATCATTTGCCGGAATATTGAGATGTGGCTTATGTGCTTCGAGGAGATTTGCAGTTCTATTATTCTCTGTATGCCATACATCAGGCTCCTTTCCTATAGTAGAAAATCTTAGCGTATTCATTGTTCGTGCTGAGGTTTCCTCGTCTTCTTGGCAAAACCTGCGTATGGTTCCATCTGCCAATCTGAGGTTGGTTTCTTACGGAGATTAGGAGATCTACCAAGATCATAGTTGTTTGCCTATTCTGATTTACTAAGTATTCCGTGCACTTTGACGATATTTCTTTGGATTGTCTCTTTCTCGGAGGTTTGTTCCACCATTCTCGAAAATAGTGAGTTTAACCAATGTGTGAGGCAATTCCAGAATATTTTCGGACAAAAAATCTCTAAACTTTGAACTGGAGAGAAAAATATGAAATGGATTTGTATATTGGAGGAGTTGGAGATAATGAAAGTATAACAGACCTGAACAAATCAGCTATGAAGGAATAAATTATAGTTTAAAAAACTAAAAAACACGCTTTATAGGTAATCGAACTTAAGAATAAAATGAGTAGGGTAGGGCGGGGCTAGTTGAGCATAGAGGCAAGTTGGGCAATCGAAATATCTCGAAAACTATACACGGCACGAGAAAGCATCAAATAGCGAAAAGAAGGGGTCGCGGGATGCGAACTCATCACGAGACTGCCAGTGGCGACTACTCGATCGAGTGAAGTACAAACGCGCATTGTTTTTTTTTGTAACCAAAAGTGAAATAATTATAAAGCGGAATATTTCGTCTGTAATAGTTATATGTTATCCGATTTTAATCAGGTGAGTGTTAAACTTCCATACATTCACAGTACTTTTGATATGTATAAATATTTAGGGTATAATTCTAACAGGTTTTTGACAACCTCACTTTTGTTTTGAAATTTCGGATTGGGGTTAGTTGAGCTTAACTAACCCCACGACTTAGAACTAAAGTTATATATTCTTTTTATTCTTTTTAGGATGCGGACTTACAAAAGAAAGACTACGAGATGTTACTTTACTCAAAACTTGAATGATGCTGCAAACCCACTAGCCTTGGTAGGGCAACATCATTTAATGCTCAGATGCTTAAGATACATTGATGTTTTGTTGATTCTATTTTCGGTTTATTATTCAAATAAAATTACTTTTAATTGGGTTGTTTTGTCACTAAGAGACTATAAATAAAAAGTTGAGTATCAAACAGATATTTTATTTCATGTCTAGTTAACATTCAACCCATCATTTGGTTAGACATTCAAGTGCTCAATTTGCCCCATACCCTTGCTCAACTTACCTCACCCATGGGGTACGTTGAACATACTTGACTTTCTGCATTTAATCAGCTGTAGCTCTCAAATTTGACTCCTAAGAAATAAATTACTATGGACACTTTTGCAAACAGATAAATTCGTGATCCTTCAGTATGCATAACAAGCCATTAATACTTATCGTTGAGGAGCTATAACCGCTCAAATGAAAAAGTGCTCAACTAGCCCCGCCCTACCCTATTGATAAAATTGTCATTATGGTAATAGCGTGGGGTGCTTACTAGTTCTATTCCGAAATGCAGAGTTAGTGTAGAAATCTATAGTACAATGTACCACACGCTTTTACCACAATGAAATTAATGTTCTTGTTGATCATTTCATTCTTGAATTAAAAATCATATCTCACGTTTTTATTCGATTTTCTATAAAGCGAGTTTTTTGTTTTTTTGTTATAAATGGAACACCCTATATTTCACTATTACATTGTATTGTCATCGGTCCTTGACAAATTTACAAAGTTACAAACATACATACAAGTGAAGCTAATATAATTTACTTAGCTAATTGATGTTATTTTTCATATTCATAACTTCGCTCAATATAATATATAACAAAAATATTAAAAAAACATGAGAACTCAGACAAAGTGTAACTCGCGATCTCCTGCTTACTAGTCGGGCACTTTAACCAACTAAGCCACGGCGCCAGCTAATGTATTTTCTCTAGTAAAACGTTTCAAATAATAAGCGTGTTGAAAACTATATAACCTCATGAATCTTTTTTATAAAATAAATTCAAGATTGAATAACACCTTATATTTTATTACAGTATTGAATTGACATAGATCCATGACGAGTGTGTAAAATTTCGAATTAATCTGTACCAGAATTAGATTTGGGAGTTCATGCCGAACGTTTTTTTTTTCAAAATTCTAATTAGGTTGGGTTAGGAGAGAGTCTTTGCCAAACATCAGATACCTGATCCGAGCCGCGGGTCTGCTGTCTCATCATCTTTCAAACAAAGACCACACGATGGATCTACCGACAGTCCAAGTCCTACCATATGATGATTCAGTGTCCTGCTAGACAACATAGATCATGCCCATAGTTTGGGGACATTCTTCAGAGTATGTATGTTGGGGTGACATTCACTGAGACCTAAAAGATCTATTGTGCCCCCTTACTTCTACTCAGTTGCTGAGGAGAGTCTCAGAAACTAGTAGTTCCTTTAGTCCTATTTCCCGGAGGAATTTTAGGATGTCTGCAGGCTTCAACTTAGGTAAATGTTCCTCTTCTATCCAGTAATCTCCTAGGTGCTGAGCTCTAGGATTCTGGAGTGCTGTGAAGTTGGAAAGTATGTGGATGGAGGTTTCTTCTTCCATTCCACAAAATCTGCATTCTTCTTCCTCCACTATTTTGAGCTTTTTCAGGTGCCCATTCAGGCGACAATGTCCCTTTAGGATCCCTGTTAAAACTCTTAGCGCAGTTTTACTTTGACTTATGCATTCATTTGATCTCAACAGGTTGTAGTCACCCAGAAGAGTCTTTGATTGTATAAGCCCTACTAGATCCTTCCAATGGTCAGATCTTCTGTTTTTCTCGGCTTTACTTATTTCTTCCAATATTACATTGGGGCTGATTCCGCAAAAAGGTTCAGGCCCCCAGAAAGGTATTTCAGTCCCCCTTTTTGCGAGTTCATCTGCTATTTCATTTCCTTCTATTCCAGTGTGTCCTGGAATCCATAGTAAGGTGACCATATTGTTCTCGCCTAGTTCATTGAGTTTGTCTAGGCATTCCCACACCATTTTCTAACTGATTACACAAGAGCTCAGTGCTTTAATGGCTGCTTGACAATCCGACATTGTGATAATCCTTTGTCTTCTTTATCCTTTATCCTTTATCAATATTGAACTGGGCGCACTTTCTTGTGGCCTGGATTTCCGCTTGAAAGATACTTGGGGCTTTTCCCAAGCTTTCAGAGTGTTTGGCTCCTGGCCCGAACACTCCTATCCCAGTTCCTTCTATTGCTTTTGAGCCGTCTGTGTACCATTGAATGGCATTCTTTCCAAGTCTGGTAATGGTATTTGGATCCCATTCTTTCTTGTTGCTTAATTCCGTAACGAGTATGTATAAAAGCCTTTGAATGAACCAGCTTTACCAGAAGTCTAAAACACACTTCTTGCTTAATGTCAGGTCTTTAGTGTTTGTTTGGCAAAACTTACTAAGATGCCAATTAAAGGTTGAAGTAAAAAATGTAACAAATATTGTGGTTCAATTTCTCAAAATAATTAACAAAAAGAATAATGACTACACCAGAAGGAAAACCTACAGAAGATATCAAAGATTCTGATACGATAAAATTACCTGCGGCACACTTCTTGGTAGTTTGATATTTATTCAATCACAATATCCTCGGACAAGCCCAATTACCGGATAAGGACAAACACAGGATAATAAAGACATAAGAGACAAAAATAATACAATGCAGTATTAGGGAAAAGAAAGTAAACACAGCTAAGCATTCACAAAAAGAAGCTTACATAAACATTATAAGTCAAGAAAACATATTTGTATTCTGTGTAAATATTAACATCAACATATTGATATTAACATTAACATTATATGCAAAGTATTTCCTATGAATTACCCCGGAGAAAGGTTCGTTTTATTTGTCTATTATTTGTCCAGAAAATATCTATGTTTGACTCAATCGAGGAGTACTCAATGATAAGCTGGTTTAATGGTGAACATTTGTAAACGTTTGTCCTATGTGGTAATTCATAGAAAAGGCTATTGGCTCTAGAGTTTGTTCTAAGAACTCTGAAATTTAGTAACGATACAATATTATCACATTTAAAAATATAATTAACAATTTTATATAAAAACATAACTGAATGAGCGACGACGAAGTAAACTACTGCTATTAAAACGAGAATAAAAGTGTTCTTGAGGTGTGCCTCTAACAGGATAAAGACCGTCCAAGATATAAGAAGCCGACTTAAAGTATCTTCTTTGTACTCGTTCCAAATCGGAAACATGAATATTATAATTCGGGCTCCAAATAACACATGCATACTCCAGTTGCGATCTTACAAATGCCGAGACCAAAATATTCAATGTGTTAATATTTTTGAAACATTTCGCATTCCT
This sequence comes from Galerucella pusilla, assembly GCA_910591695.1. Lineage (NCBI taxonomy): Eukaryota > Metazoa > Arthropoda > Insecta > Coleoptera > Chrysomelidae > Galerucella > Galerucella pusilla. The sequence continues at coordinate 2,655 of CAJUYI010002601.1, read as the reverse complement.
AAAGATGAAACCCAGCGACCGATATGCTGCAGAGACCGTTTTTTGTATATGAGAAACAAAAGATAACATTTGATCAATTTCGTCGTTATACGATAAGAGCTGAGTGCTTTTAAAGCTGCTTTGCTGTCCCAGAAAATTTTGTGAGAATGGTTTCCTCCAATCTCTCTACATATAAATGAATCGCGTAGATTTACCACTACATATTGTGAATAATTAGGGATTCTGTTATTAGATTATAAAGCAAGTAATGGCTTATGATAATTTGAATTGGAAATAATGCATCGGCAGCTGTCTTTAAAGGAAGTTGACAGTGACTGGTATCCTGACTAGGACGGGTTTATCAATGCTCGGTTAAATATTGTACCCTTCGGCTAAATCTTAGCTGTTGGTCAAAGTGTTTATCAACTGCCAGTTTGCATTAGCTGGCAGTCAAACTTTCGGCTATCCTAGCTGCCACTATCAAGTTGATGTTAACCATAGAACATACAGTTAAATACGAGAAAGTGGTGCTCCGTTATTCTAACCATAGATTCTAACTGACAACTGTGTCATGATTTTTTCATGTTTGCTTACATTTTGCAACAAAGATTATTTCAACTTCAAATTTGATTGTGTTATTATCGTTTAGGGTGCAATCGAGAAGCTTATTTGATTCTTTTATAGTAGTTTAGTAGCATCTAGGTTTTGTTTGTATTTTATTTCATTGTTATTGTCAATGTATCTTGAGGAATTTGACGACCTTTTCGATGAAGAGCTTGGAGATTGGCGAGATATTGGAATTCGTAGAGTACGAAAGACGACCATATACTGTTGAAGAACGGATAAATCTCTTTGAAGAGCTCGATAATGTCGAGTTTATTACTCGGTTTCAATTATCTAAACCCAGTGTTCTCATGATACTCCAACAAATTCCAGCTATTCTCGCCAAGTCACAGCATCCGTCCTTTTGCATTCTATTATACTTTTATGGTGAACGGCTACTTTTATAAGTACCTAATTATCGCTCTGACACCGCGAAATTGGGATATCCTTTTGTTTTGTGGACATGCTCAAATGCAAACAACTCAACAAAGCACAACAAAGACGAAATAAAAATATCAGTACCACAATTTTGACACTGACAAGTGAAGTTTTCCACAATGTTGTCAGAGTAAGCTTACGGTAAAATAGAAAAATAATAACTTTCACCTCTATATTCTTGATTCACTGTGTTATATATGTTATTTGCGAATAAAATTAATAATATGTATATTTCATGTAACGGGGGATCCCGATCCTTACACCAAATTAAAATGAGAAATTTACGCTCTGACAACATTACACTCACGTTCATAACCCGAACAAGGTTGTCAAATGCTCAATTACACTTAGCCTCCAGTTAGCTAGCTGTCAGTTATGTGGCGCATTGATAAACGCTTTCTATTGTAACCGAGACTTTGACTGGCGGCTAGAGATAGCTGTGGGCTACGTAGCTGACAGATTTAACCGAGCATTGATAAACCCGCCCTTATACATTGTTGTAAGAAAGATGAATTTATGTTTGTTACAAAATTCTAATTATTGATAGAAGCTCAAAACTTGAACCAGCATGTGTTCTTTGAATTTAGATTCAATGTTAAATCCCAGATTAGGTAGTTTAATTAATTACCTACATTTTTATTACACCCCGTACAACCTTAAATTCTTCTTCAAACTTATCGAAACAGGATACCCAAGATATTTTTCATCGCTATCGGTAGGAACACTTATAATTCACCTCATTTAACAATAACCCAAGACATCTACCTCTGCTTTTCAAGCATGCCCTTTGAGTACATGATTTATTAAGAGCTGGTCTTTTATAATAAATTATTCGACGAGCACTCAATTGTGCAAATACTCAAACATAATACGAGCAAGTAAGCAGCGAACACGCTGCGAATCAAACGGACACATCGAACCGTGAATAACAAATGTGGAAGCAGAAAAGAAAAATTGTTAAGTGTCTGGCTATTGCTTTGACACCCACGACATGTGTATTTGAACATTCTACGTTAAGTAGCTGCGAAAATTTATTAAATTATACCAAGAGTCATGCACGATAATATTTTATATACCTATCCAGGAAGAGAAGAGATATTTAAGTTTTATAAATAAGAGACCACTATCTCTCAGGGACAATTGAAACTTGAACACGAGGGGAAATTTCGTAGTAAAAAGTTTTCATGGAAGGAAGAATTAAGACAATAGCTATTTGTGTATCAAGAGCAGAAAGTAGTACTTTGGCAGTCGAGACAGAAAGTTGCTCTTTCGAGACTACCAAAGGATTTTCCGCTCAAAATACACACAAGATTTTTTCTACGATCACACCGAAATAAAATTAATTGCCATTGTTTGTACTTAGCAGTTTTCAGATTGCAGTTTCGTGTACCTACCTATGTACGTAGGCAACACTTATTACATTAATGTCAGATGTTTTTTATATTTCCCTATTTCTCATTAAATTATTACGGAAAATAATGTTGGATGCTTTAACATATTAGAAAATCAACTAAAATATTTTATTCTACAGTTTATATTGATATAACTACTAGCTCTGTTTTATCTATAAATAAAATTAGGCGTGCGCCTCAGAAAATGTTGTAATGGCATACTTCCTAGACCTTTGCTTAAAGA
>CAJUYI010002600.1:0-29996 GCA_910591695.1 Galerucella pusilla | reverse complement strand
GGTTTTTCATTTCCTAAACGACTATTTGGGGGTGATCCTCTCCTCTAATGGTAGTAATTTAGGTATGTTTTCCAACTTAGTTGGAAATCAAGGGTTACTTTCTGGATTCCGTGCACCAGTTAGTTTTTTCTTCTGCAAGTACATAATGCTAGACGGTCGAAACAATAAATACGACATTTTTCGTGTTTTATTAAATAGGAATCCAATAAAAATAATCTACTAAATAAATCCGATTAAATGAAAAGCTAATAAATTGAATAATTTTCAAATATTACCAGATATTTTTATTTTAGCTTCCCTCTATCGCGAAATGAAATAAAAAAGGTAAATTCGTGTACGGGCTTTTACAGTAATTAAGTAATCGCAGTGTGACATTAAAATAAAATGAAGTTTCGTTTCGATTCGAATAAATGCATACAGCTAAACTGTTTTCATAGAATCTACAACAACTGTACCGCGCATATTAACCATTTTGTATTTGGTGTTTTTGTTTATCTCACCCTTTTTGCTAACCCCCGATTCTATATATGCTGAATAAAATGAAAGCAATTAACACGAATGTATACGGTTAGTCGTCGCAATCCAGCTTATTCCCAGAAATCAATTCATCGAACATGGTTTCCTGTTTTAGTGGAATCTGTCAAAATAAAGTCCCGATTGATTTAGTTGCAGTAGAATTATCGCACTAAATATAATTAAAACCAGATTTAAACAGTGTGAAAAGTTGGTTAATTGAAATGAGGTAAGATAAAAATGGGGCTTATGTGCTTCTAAGAGCATCTGAAAATTTATTTTGTGTGCTTTTCTTTAGACTCTTCCTTATTACTAGACTTGAAATGCGAAGAGTCTATTCGAGCCATGCGATTTACACAAGTACGACAAGGAAAATTTGAGAATAACACTTGAAAGAGGAAGAAGAATAATTGTGCGCTGTCTGCTGTTGCCAAATGTATTTATCTGTGAAAGTTATTCCCAATTTTTGTCGGCAACAATGTTAAATACCAATAATTGTTAAATCGAAAGCAGTGTATAGATTTTATTCATTGCAGTTTGTAATTTGTCCATTTATTTTCTTCAACTATATTATTTTATTCTTATCTGTGTTCATTTCACTTATTTTTCAAAAGGCAATAATATATCTCCCAATAAATACGGCGTTATCCCGTATTAAAAGTAAAATGCAAAATAAGATAAAAAGTACCAAACATTTCAAACTGGCAACGCTGCTTTCATATCAGATTGGTAGCTGTAACTGAAAACACGCCCAGCGCTGACTGCGAACAATTATTCTTCTTTCTCTTTCAAGTAGTTTTGCTCATATTTTCCTTGTCGTACTTGTGTAAATCGCATGGCTCGAATAGACTTTTCGTGATCTGTATATCGGGAGGGTGGTGGATTTTGCTTTCCTATTCTCGAAAACTTTAGCTTGGTCAGACTGTATTTGCTGAGGTACCCCCATCTTCTTGGCAAAAACTGCATGTGGTTGTGTCTACCAATCGCAGGTTAGACATGTGTGTGCTAAGTTTACAATGCCCCGTCAGATCCTATTCTGCTCTAACCAATTCACAATACAACTAGGTATCTCAGGTTGAAAAATGAACTCTCAGGTGACCTGGAATATCCTAAATATCTCTTCACTCAAAAGAGAATCATATAACTCATTGCCCAGTTCTTGTAGCGTTTCCAAGCAGTCCCAAACGTCGGAGTATATGGCAATTTTTTCACTCAAACTTTCACCTTAATAGATCTCCTGTAGTGCTGTATTGTTGCCTGGAATATCGTTACATGTTTGACTAAGCACAAAGCAGTGAGACTCTTGTCTTTGGCTTGGTGATATTTCGAGAGTTTTACATTTCGTGTCTCTATTCTTGATATTCCCTGAAATTTTTACTCCCCACGGAAATGCTGACATTTTTATTCCCACAAAATTTCACTCGATTTCAAAAAGCAGTATTCTTGAAATCAGGGAATAGACATGAGTGAGGGAAAAAGGAAACAGGGTTGTCTAAGTTCTCAAAATTGTACTACCAATCAAAACGTACAAAATTTTGACAGTATAAGTAAACTGTGCTGTTTTTGCCATGAATTTCAACCAAATAAGATGTTCATTCTAACCTTTTTTTCTTCGCGGCATTTTTGGTTCTGTTTTTGGTTTTGCGAAGTATAACTGTGGTATAAACTCATATAATATGTTATGTATATGACTGTAGTATAGTGTGAGCTTAGGTGATCCTACCAAAAGCAAAAACAAAGTTTTACCATATTTACCTTAGTTTTGTATGGTCAAGGATGATGTTCTTGTCGGAGCCTTCATGTATGGTATCAATAACATCCTCAACAAGAGGTTTTGTTAATCTAAGAATTTGTATAAATTTTCCAGTAGAAAGTTGAAACGGATTTGTCTGTGGAAGAACATCATTTCCAATATTCATTTCTTCCCAAGCCTCCTCAAAATTATCAATCATGGCATCATAATGCCAATGCAAAAGCTGGTTGAATTTATCCATAATGCATTAATTCACCGAAAAACAATTAAAAGATCTACAAGAACCAAGAATAAATATCCCTATATCAACAAAAAACAAGCCAACGATAAGTTTTGAGGTAAAATATAAATATTTTTACATTATTTTGGCTTATTCTCTCAATCATGACCAATAGAATAAAATTCCCCTAGGGAGAGATAATTTCCCTCATTCTTCGAAAGAAATTTTTCAAGAATACGGTATTTTTAAATTTGAGGGAACCACGCCCACTTTTGATCATTTCCCCTCTGAATTTCTATTCCCACAAATTTAAGAATAGCGGCTCCTAAGTAGCCTGACTTACTTACTTAACAGACTAAAATCTATAATTTATTTTTCATGAAAGATTCAAACCTGAAATGCTTCAACTAGGATTTTTCCTTCATCAATTTATTATTTGATATTGTGAATAATTTAATTTTCCCTTTTTCGAACTATATTCGAAATGAGCCTAATTATTTATTCGGTTTCTGAAAACAACCATCTACTGTTTTCCACCTTGAAACAAAATTTTATCGGCCCAATTATGATCACCCTAATACGAAACAATTTGCAAATGAAAATAGACGACATCAAACCGTAATTACATTTTGTGTTTCCAGCTTGGAATAAGTCGACCTCTACAACTTGTAATATTTCATCAGAATTAATTGCCGCTCCTCATTTTATTTACTTTTCCAATTAATGTCTCAGTTTCGCCTTGACACAAGCAGGGTTGTCTCGAGAAAATAAAGCGCAAAAAAAACACGTCAATTAGAAAAGCTCCAATTTCCTGAATTAATAAACAATTCCAAAGCTGCCAATAGATTGCTTTGGTAGTGAATACTATCTTTACCTGCTTTTTAAAGCTTGATTTATATAATTAACATCCACATCTGATTCTGCAAGTATGTGGTTCATTCTTGTGTACAGGGTGTCCCAAATTGGTGTGTTTTGAAGGGTATCTCGGAAACTAGAAGAGATAGAAAAATAGTACATTGTTTACCGGGTAGGAAAAGCTTAACATTCCTGGACGACTGTGAAGATTGCTAAGTCGAGGCGCAAGCCGAGACTTAGCAACACAGAGTCCAGGAATGTGGCTTTTCCTACGAGGTAAACATACTATTTTTCCGCAAATCGTTTAAAATTCGACAGATATTGATTGATTTGAAAAAAAAAACGCGATAATTTTATTCTCAAATAAATGGTGCTTTGAAATTCCTAATAAAATTACTTGGGTTACTATGGAAACTTATTGAGGTTGAATTGTCAAACTTGACGCTTATAAATTTAATTGCTGGTGTTCTCGAAAGTGAAATGATAAGTGATGATGAAATTTCCATTCCTGGGACTCTTCCAGAGCTGGTTGAGGCAGTGAATACTGCTTCATTAGAATTATTGCCAAAGAAATCGAGAGAAAAGTACGAAAATGCATACAGACGTTTTATGGATTATCGCATGAGTAAAAATACGAGTTCTTTCTCAGAAAATGTTGTAATGGCATACTTCCTAGACCTTTGTTTAAATATCAAATCTTCAACATTATGGGCCAATTATTCAATGCTGAAGTCAACCCTTGCACTTAAACACAATGTAGATATATCTACATACTCAAAACTTCGTTCTTTATTGAAACGGCAAGCTCAAGGTTATAGGGCAAAGAAATCTAAGATTTTAACGAAGGAAGAAATTGAAAAATTTATCCAGGAAGCTCCAGATAAAGAAAATTTAATGATTAAGGTAATTTACGAGGTTTTAATTTCTATTTAGATTATAGCTTTATTTATTTTTTAGGTGGCTGTAATATTTGGTATTTCTGGGGCCTGTAGAATGGATGAGTTAGTCCGAATGACTGTACACGATATAGAAGACTTAGAATCTAAGCTTTTAATCAGCATACCTGATTCGAAAACCAACAAACCAAGATCATTTGTAATTAATCAGATCTACTTGAATGTTTATCGAAAGTATGTTTCGTTAAGACCAGAAAATATGAACAGTGACCGATTTTTCTTTAAATATCTAAGCGGAAAGGGTTGTAGACAAGTGGTAGAAATTCATCAATTTAGAAAAATGCCCAAAATAGTTGCTACTTATTTGAACTTGGTAAATCCGACAGAATATACTGGTCACTGCTTTCGTCGGTCTTCTGCAACAATATTGGTTGACTCTGGTGCCGACATAACTAGTTTAAAGAGGCATGGCGGATGGAAGTCATCAAACGTTGCTGAAGGATATATCGAAGAATCGCTTAACAATAAGGTTGAGGTGGCAAATAAAATTTTCACAGTACAAAATATTCAACAAAATGACCCTACCACCCTGCATGTTGTCCAAAATGTTTCTCATAGTTCTAAGAGTGTTCCTCCAATGTTCAATAATTGTACTAACTGTCAAATTACTGTAAATATAACAAATTGATCTTAAAAATGTATTCAGCAATGACTTGATGTTTTCAAAATATAAATTAATTCCTTATAAGCAATGTGTTTTCAATCATTTATGTAGAACACTAACAACTGTACGGAAATATCATTTCCTTACAGTAAGGAAGTCCTGACTTTTTCTTCAAGAAATTTTGACAGGAATGTCAAAATTTCCTAGCGATTTGCGGAAAAAGCAGTTAAGATGTTATGACTTCTTTTTTTGTTAAAGTAACGATAGCCAAATTAAATATTTCGTAACTCCCTGCAGTTGGAAGATACAGGGCGATTATTGAGAACTGTCAAAAACTACAAGGTACTATAGCTTCTTAATTAAGAAAAATATAGAAAAACGTTATAGAAACTTTTGATGGATATAATATTAAAGAGCTCAGTGGCGCACAGAATTTTTTGTTGCAAACTCATGTTGGTTTGAATGGAACACCCTGTATATTTTGTCATTTTCCCTTTCCTTTTTTAATTCTCATTCACCTGATATGACATATTATACAGTGTGGAAACCACTTATGGAATAAAATTCTTTATGTCATTATTTTAGAAAATTATAAAAAATTCCGAGACATGTCAACTTTTGAATTGAGTTGTGCGTTAGGTAAACATAAATTCAAATGTACAGGGTGATTCACGCAAGTATACCATAGTCGGTGTTTTTTTTTTAATGAAACACCCTGTATATTTGCATATTTTTGAAATCCTCTTGATGAACCGATTCCAACAAACTGAATAATGTATGGTCAATTATGAATTATACAGATTGAAATTTTAAAATTAATAATCCATTACACTTGAAATATTGGTACTTTTTTGAATTAGCTAAATATGGATTTATCAAAAATCTAAACTAATTATTAGACGTATATTAAACAAAACCTGCTACGCCCATGAATTTTATCATAAATACCTAAAAATTGCCTAAAAACGCCAATAATTAGACAAAATCTGTAAATAATGTGGATTGTTTTCTATTCTGTCAGTTGTTGATGTGTTGACAGTTTATACTGAAAAAGTAAAATGCAGCTACTGCAATTATTTGTTGCAAATTATGTATAAATGTAAATGGACAAAATTTTGAACATCTCTTGTAATTTGTTGGCTGCTTAATTCTTTTATTAATAGAATCACAAGTTTGGACATTCTCCGAATGGTTTAGATGCACTGCTGTTTCATAAATTAGTTCCTGTTATATATTCCAACCATAAGCACTTGGTGGTTATTGAAAAAAATACAAGAAAAAATATTTTTTTCAATTAATTATTAAAGAGTGATTTAGCAGACTTCATGAAATCATTAAATATCTTGAAAACTACAAATTTTTGAAGGAAGGAATGAGAAGGATATTCGTTTTTCACGTGAAAACCATTGGGGAATACAAAATTGAATGAAAATTGCTTCAGAAATCAATGGCGTACCTAAAAAATGGCAGGGGAAGGTAACATATTCTTCCAAATCTACACAACTGGATCAAAAATTGAAAAATGTTCTGGACCCCTTAATCATTATTAATCATTTTGTCCTATTTTACGAGAGGAGTCTACATGCAAACGTTGTTTCATTTGAAAACACCCTGTATATATTGAATTCGTATATCCAACTGTTAATGGGCATCTACCAAATTCGACCTTGCACAATTATGCTTTGTATATTTTTTTGTTTCCCTACGTCCTCACGTTTAAGTTAACATAACGAAAATTTTATTAGAAATATGAAAGCTCCGTAACATGTAGGTAGCCAAACGGTCCAAGCGGATTTTAGTTCACGTACTACTCTATAAGCTTCGTCAGTACTGAACTGGGAGAACGCCGAGCGTTGTATCAACAATGGAACGGCACGCGACTACCGAAGCACCGTACATACATTTCAATGAGTCTGGTAACTCCTTTGAAGTTGTTGAAATGTACCGCGTTTTTTGTCATCGGTCATAAATCATGCAGATAACAGCAAAAATGTGTTATACGGGGGTCAATCGGCACCGTGATCAATATGTTTACTCGGAAGTATGTCTACGAGGGACAGGCGTTAAATATTGATCATATTTAATATTTATGAATATTTATTTCTTTGTAAATGAAATCAACTGTTTACAGATAACTTCACAATATATTAAAAAAATGGTAATTCTAATATATTATGGAATTATTTGAGAACAGTTGGTTTAATTTACAAAGAAATGAGTAGGTTCCACAGAGTAAGAGTTGAAACAGTAAATTTCACGAATATTTATTTATGAATACATACATACATACATACATGTTTGCATAAAAATACATATCTTCGTATCATAATTTAACATAAGGTAACATAATAACACATACAGTGTATCAAATTCCTTGCCAAGATTGCTCCAGTACATTCATTGGCCAGAGTAAACAATATCTGCAAAAGATTACAAGTTCACAAATACTCCAAAACAGATGTAACAGCACTCTCACATCATAGACAACAATCAGGACATGCATTTAACTATGACCAAACTAAAATTCTCGCAAAGGAAAAAAACGATAAGGTGAGAAATGTTTTGGAAATAATCCATATTAAACAAAATTCCAACAGCATTAATTCTAGAAATGACATAAAAATCTTAAGCATTATTTATGACGTAATTTTATAAAAATAATAACAGATAATTATTTGAGTACCACCTCTGAAACTTTTTGTGCCTTACTATTGAATATATACTAAAATTTCACCTGTACTACCAAATAAAAATTTCAAAATGTAGTTGTTACTAGGAAAAAACCAATAATGTATGTTTTTTTGTAAGTAATATATTAAAACTTGAAAGGCAAATACTGGAACCCTACCTGAGATAATTATTATACGACAGTCTAACCTAAATTCGAATAAACTTGTACAGAAAGAAAAATGACAGGATAGTGAAAACTAATAACATCACAAATAAGACTTGATAGAATTTAAATAATCTTATAGACAAAACGCACATATCACAATACATATTTACATATTTAACATAGTTTAAATATTTACAAATTTTTCAAAATTTTCAATTTTGGATATTCTTTATTTATACATTGAGATTTCACTTGTCTGTTTGCAAACTTTAGTGTGTAGTAGATTGGAAAAAAAAACGTTTATTTCGCGCACTCAGTAGAACTCGTATCGACACTGCAAACTATTCAATTGAATACACTCTGTTAAACCAGCTAGCCCACCCGGTGGGCACTCGAGGCAAGCCGGCAGAGCAAGGGATGCGCGAGGACAGGAGGGGACGATTTTAGGTTCCGGCGAGAGTAAGCAGACTTATTGAAATTTATGGACGGTGACCGAAGCAGAGAGACAATGTCAGTCATAGAAGGATAGAAAAGCGAGAGATGGATTCTTATCCGACATTTTAGTGGTAGCAACCGAATTTCAATAAGGAATTGTACGGTCATAAGTAATTTGAGGATTCTGAGATTTTTATATAGTATTCATAAAGCTTCAAATTAGACTTCTTATCAATTAGTTTTTCCATTTAATCCATATTTAATTCTTTACAAGGCTCAAACTTTGCTTAATATGTGTAATTACCTCATCTTTCGTATTTTTTTCAACAAATTTTGGTTAGCATTTCAAAGTTTTTATTCGATGAGAACTCTAAGTTCAACATTAATCTACATGATATATTTTTTTCTTAATTTTCAATACATCCATTACCTCAAAATTCTTTGCCAAAAATACTTCGATATTTTGTCAAATCGCTGCCGATAGATTCCCCTTAAAAAGTTACCCATACAATTCCAATGATTCACTGGACAACCAGTATAATAAGTATTAAATTGTTGTATGAATTCAACAATTTTTCCTCTATCCTTTGATAGTATTACCAAAACTCCAAAAACGGAATTGCATTATAAATATAAATTTATAACGAACGATCGGAAATTCAGTACGGAACAAAATCGAATATTATTTATAATTCGGTTCAATTTAGAAATAATTTATGTTTAAGTTAATCAGTGTGTGAAATAATTCAGATTTCACTACGGCGACTGACTACACAAGTGCATTATTTAAATCGATACTTTAGCATAAAAGCATCAGGCTGTAAACCACACGAGATTCGTTTCAAATTTGTACGAAAGAATCCAGAGTAAAAACACTCTCTCAATTATTTAAAAAACAGGATTATGTCTGAAAACTTAATTGGATATTTATGTTATAAAATTAAGTAAAAACTCCTCTGGAAAATTTTATTTTAATACCTGAGAAGCCTTTTTGCGTGATTAGGCCAAACACTACGTGGATGGGCATCTCAAGAAGCTCAAAATAGTGGAGTAAAAATAATGTACAGGGTGTCCCAAATTGGTGTGTTTTGCAGGGTATCTCGTAAACTAGAAGATATAGAAGAAAAGCAGTTGAGATGTTACGACTTATTTTTTTGTTAAAGTAACGATAGCCTAATTAAATACTTCGTAACTCCCTGCAGTTGGAAGATACAGGGCGATTATTGAAAACTGTCGAAAACTACAAGGTACTATAACTTCTTGAGGAAAATATCAGAAAAACGTTATGAAAGCTTTTGATAGATATAATAGGTTCGTTCCAGCCTCGCAAAGAACCATTCTAAAATGGCACAGCGCAAGTGCATATAGTTAATGCCGTTCCAAGCTATTCGTGACCGTAATATTACGGTTCTATTTGCGTTCCAACCGTTTGGTGATCGTTCTAGAGCCGCAACGGAACGGTAATTTCGACACTCGATCGAAAGAAGGAACTGTGAGGACTGACATGCGCTGTTAGTAAGTATTTTGTCAGTTGTTTTCAAAGATTGTTGTTTTATAGATAAACGTAAATGAAGTGTTTGCTCGTAACTCAACTATTGTGATAGGAAATCAAAAATTAGGTATTAACCAAATTATTGAAGAGGTAAAACGTTATAAAAAGAGTAATCACCTCACTTAAAAATTAATATGAGCTTAAATTAAATATTTGTGACTCAGGAAATACCTATGGATGACGAAGGAGATAGCGATTTTTTATTTGAAGAAACCAGTGAAGATGGGGGAGTTTCTTTTAAACCAACCAAATATTAAAAATGAAAATATCTTTTGATTTTTTATTTCGAACGTACCCACTTTTTTGAATAATTGCTATACAAATATATCAGTACTTTTGTTTCTCTGTTGTCCGTTATTATTACATAAACAAAACGGTCGCTAAACGATAATAAAGTACGCCTATAACCGTTCCACCTTCTATCAGTTCTGGGACGGTGCAAAGCTGGCGCCTGCGTATAAAACAATTCCTAACGATTCCAAAGCGGTTCCAGAACGGTGTTTTATCGTAGGTTGGAATGAACCTAATATTAAAAGTCTAGTGGCGCACAGAATTTTTTTGTTAGGGGGCTCACTAAGGAAATATAATGCAAACTTATGTTGTTTTAAATGGGTCACCCTGTATATTTTGACGTTTCTCGTTTCCTTTTTTAATTCTCATTCACCTGATATGGCATATTGTATATCTATTTTCAGTGTTCAATTTTTTAAGGGTGTCTCACCTGATAACATCCATAAATGGTTTATTTGCACTCTAGCTCCAACCATTGAAAATAGATATACAGTGTGGATACCACTTTTCAAATAAAATCAGTTTGGACAAATACTTTCAACAATCTTCTCCGAATGTTTTAGATGCATCGGTGTTCCATAAATTAGTTCATGTTACATATTCCAACTAAAAGTACTTGGTTATTAATGGAAAAAATAAAAGACATTTTTTTTAATTATGAAAAAGTAATCTTGCAGACTTCATGAAATCTTTAAATATCTTGAAAGCTACAAATTTTTTGATATGAGAAAGTTATTCGTTTTTCACGTTAAAACCATTGAGAGATACAAAATTGATTGAAAAATACTTCAAATGTCTGTAGCGTGGAAAATGGGAGGGGAAAGGTAACATATTCTTCCAAATCGACAGCACTGGATCAAAAATTGAAAAATATTTTTCCATCTAAATATTCCCTTTTAATTTATTCATCAATTTCAAAGTTATCGAATTAAAACTTTTAACTTTTTAAAACTCTAACATCCTGTATTTCGAAAAGTGAATGTACTGGACTCCTTAATCATTATATCACTTTGTACAATTTCACGAGAGGTATCTCGTAACGATGTAAGTGTCATTTGAAAACACCCTGTATAATGGTTTTGGATAAAATCGACAAGGCACTACCATCATTTTCATCCGTCCTTAGGCGACGATAATAGTTTAAAAGTGTAAAATAGTAACTGTGAATAATGTTATCGTATTGTCCAGCGGAAGAAATGCGTCACATTGACGTACTTGAAAAAGGTTAATACTAACTTTTCAAGAAGGAAAACGATACCAAATTTAAAAATTGTCACTGCGGTATTTTCATTATTTGTGATTTCCCAAGTCAGTTTTATTTTGCAATAAATTTGAATAAATTTGTTCACTTCAACCTGACAATTCGATTTCGATGGTTCAAACCCTCGATCAAAGGGAATATACACTCCAGAAAGAGAGTACAAAATTAGAGGCAGACAGCACTAACCTCCAATAAATGTGCGACATAGGCGTGCGCAGAATTTTTGTATATACAACACAAACAAAAGTTCAAATATCTGCCGAATATAGGTAATATATTATTTAAATGATGGAATAAAACAACTTAATTTGTTAAAATCTACAGTTTGAAAAAGCTACAGTGTTAGCGAAAAGCGTCACAACTTTCAGTTTAATATAATGCAGATTTTAACAAATTAAGTTGATTTGTCCACGACCACCTAATAATAAGTCAATATTTTACCTCCTAACTAAAGGTATATGGTACCCATATATCAACTGTCGTGAATTATGGTTCATAATACACTGTAGTGTATTATGGTTCATAATTCACCACTAGAGATGGGGGGTACAATATGAAATAAACTGTTAAATCTGTGTATTTTGTTCAGGAAATTTGTTTCTGACATATATCGTATCTATAAAATATTGTAATTTTTAGTATTGATACTTTTCATAACGATATTTTCTAATATTAGGTATTTTAAATCAATATATTTATAACGGTACGTTGTATTGATACTTTCTACAGTATCGCCCATCTCTATATACCTATGTCAAATTATTTGAAGTAGATGCCACAACATTTTGAGGTTAGTAACATGCCAAATCGCTACTGACTTTTATTTATTAATAAATAAATTAAGTGTCGTGGACAAAGTATAGTATTCTACTCGCAATTTATGGCAATAATTCACTTGGGTGACTTGCGCCCCTCGCCTGCGGCTCGTGACGCAAACGTCACCCATCGTGAATTATGGCTATCATAAATTGCTCATTTAATAATATACTATTATTTCATCATTTAGTATGGATCTACATCAAGTAAAAGCCTCATCTATTCAATTTTTTAATATAATATCAGTCATCATGCCTATTGTATGCTTGTATTTTTGCTCAAATCAATAAAAATGTCAAATTCATTGGACAAAATGAATTAAAAGTAAAATCAAACATTCCTCCCGTATGCAGGCGTCAACGTGTTTCTTTTCAACACGCTAGTATTAAAGGCGCGTTTACACCGGAGTTGGCAACCAAAAATTGCCAACTTCGATTGCAGACGCTAGTTGCCGATGGAAGTTTGCAACTTGTACTTGCAACCTGGGCACATAGTTTGTTTTTATGTCTGCAACCTGCAACGTGCAACCAAAAAATCAGACAGTATATAGAATGTCGAGTGCTGAAGAGGTTATTCTTGCTGCGGCAGCGTGTGTTATTTTATCAAAATGTAAAAGACCGAGAAGATACTGGGTTCGACCTTCATTGCAGGCAAGAGCAAGGTATAGCGGCAGCGATCTTTTAAATGATCAAAGTAATGACCTGATCATTTGTCCACTCCACTTCACTCAACAGATTTCCCATTGCACTAGCACAAACAACAACCATCTGGAACCCGCTGGAACTGAGGAACTGACGCAGCGCGACCACGTGGAAACGACAGGCGGGAGGGGTAGCGGGGTTAGTTGCAGACTCAAGTCGCAGCTCGAGTTGGCGCTGCAACTCGCATTGCCGACCGGGGTTGGCAACCGCCTTTGATCTTTACCGACTCCGGTCGGAAAACCAAATTTCGGTTGCCAACTCGCAAAATCGGTCTGCAACTACCGGTCGGCAATGCGAGTTGCAGTTGTTTCAATGCGTGCAACTCAAAATTGCCGATAAAGGTCGGCAATCATTGGTTGCCAACTCCGGTGTAAACGCGGCTTTAGCTTCATTTGTATGTTTGTGGGTTTGTAACTCTCCTTTGATTGTTAGTATACTCCATCATCCTAAATGCGTTCGTTAGCTGAGCGGGCTAAGGCGCAAGGGGAATTTTACATTCGTGCACCCTCTGTTGGAAATTCATAATACTATCAATGAGAACTTAAAGAAAAACTCTTATTGACAATAAATCGAACTAAAAAATTTAATATAAATATAGTTTAAGAAAACTAAAAAACACGCTTAAAGAATATCGAACTAAAAAGTCGAGAATAATTTTAAAAATAAACTTGAAACAATAGTATATAAAAAAAGATAGAACGTGTCGCGGGACACACGGTAGGAACTTTAGTTCCTTTTAAGCAAAAATTATGTAATAAATCTGACGTTATAGATAAACAATTTGCATATTCCTCGGTGGTCGAGTAGTTAGCAAACCAGACTCTCACGCGGAATACCCGGGTTCGATTCCCGTGAAGAAGTTTTTTTTATTGTTAATTTTATTTTTCAATAATTATTCTGCTTGATATTAATAACGACAACAGGTAGAACGTTTGAAATATTCAGCAGAATATTAATTATTATAGATAATGGTACGGCACCCTTCATGAGGGAGTCCGACTGGCAACATCTACTTATAACAGCATCGTATATTTAAAAAGGGAAATCGTAGCATTGAACAAATTGGACATCCAAGAACTATACGTTTACCACAAAAAAATTAGTGGAAACATAAAATTGAATTGTTAAATTTTCAATTTGAAGTTATATTACAGTTTATAGAAATTTTTTTTTCTAGATTTTTTCTTAAGTGGGTCGTACAAAAAATATGCTGTTCGACTCGTGTGGATTGTCCATATCGTATTTGAACGATTGAGCAAACTTCGTCCTCGTGCGATATGGCCTTCATATCCACACTAGTTGCACAAACTACTATTTCTATCAAAATATGCCCTTTTACATTTAAAAACAACCTGACAAATGTCAAATCAATCTATCCATCCATTTTAAAGTTATCGAATTAAAACATTCAGGTTTTCAAAATTTCAACACCCTGTATTTCGAAAAGTAAATGTGCTAGACCCCTTAATCCTCAGATCATTTTGTCCAATTTTACGAGAGGTACCTATCTACATGCAAACGTTGTAATTACCCTTAACGTTCGTGATGCTTATACCACTTTTTGCGCGATCGTATTGAAATAAATTCCGAATAAAATAATTTGAATTTCTTCGGAATGAACGAAATGTCAAGAGTGACATTTATACTTCTCGATCAGTTTAAAATATATTTTGCATTTTGGTGAAATTGTTTTTCTATTTATTACTTTTCGACGACTGAACGGTACGTAAATCACTTACCGACGTGTTAAACTTAGACGTGTTAAAAAAAGAAACCAGTAAACACAACCTACCGTCCTGACAACCGATGCAGTAAATAAACAAAAAATATCAATCGCGCAAAAAAAATTATGGAAATAATAGTAAAAATTTATCCGAACAAATTCAAGTAGATCCCCAGCACTGCGAATACCAGCTTTGCATAGAATTTTAATATAGCATCGGTGGTTCAGTGGTAAAATGCTCGCCTTCCACGCGGGCGTCCCGGGTTCGATTCTTGGACGAAGCATATGAATCGCTGCTTCGTAAACGAGAGGGAGACTCAGGAGAGAGCACACGCACGCAAGCAAGGCACATAACGAAGCAACGTAACATAACGTAACGTAACGTAACAGTCAGATATTTCGCGTCGCGACCCCCGGTCGCTCAAACATAACCTGACGTAAAGAACTGAAGTTCCAAAAAATACTAGTATAATTGAGGGAAAAGCGTGGAACGCTTTTTGCCATAATTTTCGTATATCGAGCAACCCACGCTTTTTCCTCAATTATACTAGTATTTTTTTTATATACCTACTATTGTTTTAAGTTTATTTTTTAAATTATTTTCAACTTTTTAGTTCGATATTCTTCAAAAGTGTGTTTTTTTAGTTTTTTTAAACTACATTTATTTCTACTAAATACATGACTGTAAGGTTTTAAAAAAACTCAACAAGCACTTGATGCATTTTTTTTTGTTATCTTGAGGATTCCTGGACCTTGAGAGTATTGAAAAAGGGTCTACTTCTAGGAAGTTATATGAGGAATCGTCTCTCGTCTCTCGTCTCGATTACATATTATAATTTGCTGTGAAAAACCAAAAAAAATGGAATGCACGTCTCATCGTCAACAGGTTAATATCAACAACGTTTTAATTTGAGTAATTTTTTCATCACAAAAAAGATTAATTTAATTTATGAAATCGCACTGGAGGTTAAACATGGAGAGCCATTGCACTGCATTCAGAAGAATATAAATCATTTTCCAACGTTTAATTAAATTTCAGTAGACCAGAATAAAAAGTGTCTGTGGTTTTATAAAACCCTGCAATGCCATTATCATTCACATTATACTCATACTAACACGGACTCTGAATCTTTGATTAAACTCCACTGCTTTTAATAATGTACGATCTAGCGATATGTTTCCCAAAAAAAAAAACGGGGGGCCAACATATAACACAAAACAAGGCTTCTGTACAATACTTTTTCAAATGACTTGCTCATGCTCAGCTTGGCTTAAGAATTGAGCTGCATTTAGAATGATTATCTGCTTCAAATATTCGAATGGTGATGATATTCATGATGGCAGCAGAAATGCCAACTTGAATTCAAGCTTTCAGAATGTTTGGTTCCTGGCTCGAACACTTCTATCCCAGTTCCTCCTATTGCTTCTGAACCGTCTTTGTACCGTTGAATGGCATTCTTTTCAAGTCTGGTAATGGTATTTGGATCCCATTCCTTCTTGCTGCTTATTTCCGTAACGAATATCTTTGAAAAGTTATTCTTTTTCATCATACCGTCTTGTGGCATGTCCCAGGTTGTCTCATTTTTAAGAAGTGAGGAGGTGGCTTTTTTTAATGATTCCCTCTCTACTTAGTCTGTATCTTGTTCTTTCTGCAACACTTTCCACTACCATATTATATAGAGGGGTAAGGTTGAGAATCATTTCCATGGCTGCCGTTGGTCATGTTCTCATTGCTCCTGTAATGCTTATACAGGCTAGTCTTTGAATTTCGGAGAGGTTTTCTCTCGTCGTCAATAGGCTAGTTCTACTACTCCACGCAATGGCTTCATAGGTGATGAATGGTCTCACTATGGCAGTGTACATCCAGCTTAGGATTTTTGCGTTACAGCCCCAGTTTCTTCCTGCCAGCTTCCTGCACACCTTTAGAGTCATTTTTCCTTGTATGTTATCTCCTTTTCTTGTTTGTTCCACAGGAGTTTACTGTCTAGAGTCAAACCTAGATACTTGACTTCTTGTCTCCATTCAATCTCGTTCCCATCAAGTTTCATGGTTTGATTGATGTATTTTTCATCAATCAATTGATTCAGTCTAAATATCAGTTATCAACACAACGCACCTCTACTAATACAACTCTAAATTTTCATTAAATTTATTATGATTTTAAAATTAATGCTCGAGCTTCCTCTTCTTGCGTCTTGGGGAGTAACATGATCTATGTTTTTATCCTCAGCGAGAGGTTAAAGTACGTGCAGTCGGATCGTAAGTGGCTATAATAAAATTCCTCGAAAAAAAAGTGAGAAAAAACTTTTCCGTCGGTGTCCCTATTCATTCAGCCCTCCTTAGCGGATAACGATAATTCAAAATTTCAACGTTGTTAGGTTTTTTTTACAGGTGCCTAACTAAATTGGTGGGTTAGATTTATACTTATAAGGTGTTTTTTTTATGAAAGACTATAATATACAGTAACAGGCGAAATATTCCATTCACGCACACTTTCGATAAATTTCGAATAAACTTTTTTATTTTATGTTGGATTTAAGCGAATTTTTATGGTAGATAAATTAATAGAGAATCGCTTTCAATTTAAAGAATAGGCGTAAATTTATATTATACAGGTGTCTTAGCAATAGTTTAAGAGAATTAGGGAAGTGAGAAGATGAGGTGCAATTTAACGCTCGTGAAGCCAATTGATACGCGGAATGATTTCCTAACAGACGACATTCCAATCGATCAATATTCATGGCTAATGAAAACTGGCTCAGTGGTACCTAAAAGTACTAAAACTGGCACCCGGATGTTACAGGGGTGTATGAAGAAGTTATTTTGGAGGAAATGGTACAGAATCACGAGTTTAGAGTACTACACTGAGAAAAAAATATAGACTCACAGCTTGGTATCCTACACTTTATAGATCCCCTGTACAGGGTGGTTCTTAAGTAATTGTACATAAACGTACAGTACAATCTTCACATGCGATTTAAACCAACAAGCCTCAATAAAATGTTAATATTAAGAGAGATACAGGGTGTTGAACATGAAATTTTAATTTATTACAATAACTTTCACGCTTTTTGACGTATATGCACAACTATTTTTAGGTTGGGGTTTTTTGATATAAGAAATCATAATTTTGTACCTATTTCGATGTATTTTGTAGAGGTAGTCACATAGGCCACGTATGCGGCATAAATGTACGCAAAACTTTTTTGCCTTTTACTTTAGCGCTACTTTTGTGAAAAATAATTGAAGCCATATCATTACAACCAATAAAAGGTATGTCATTTAGTGTCCTCGAATCTTAACGGTTTTAGAGATAATCACATTTTAGTGATTAACTACATGATTATTATTTATTGGAATTACGTTGAAACATTGAAACGGCTTTTTACTACAAAGACTTGTAGAAACTTAAATGAACTGAATAAGACGAAATACGTTTATACAGTTTATAAATCCCACCATTATGTATTTTGAAATTGAAAATCATATTTAGGTAACCGAATAAATAGACGGTTCAATTAGAAATTTCCCCAACTAATCTAGAATACTTCGATGTATTTTGGATTGTTGTTACAACAATAGATCAACTAATTTCTAAATTTTAATTAGTTGTTTGTTAGAAGATGTAATTTCATCCCGGACTCACTATTCGGTAAACTTATATAATTAGTGGATGTTTGATTAGGTAGTGTAGAATTTCTAAATTTTGATATCTTTGAATTACAATGTAGATATTGAATGCAGAGTATCCAACTTATTATTGGCAATAAACAATAAGAAATAACGAAAATCAAGGATGCATTGTCCTATTTATTTATAAGTGCAATACAGATACGCTTCCTAGTCACCAGTGTCATGTACAGTTTCCAAGATTAAAGGAGCAATGAGAACATGTCCAACGACGGCCATAGGACTGAACCTCACATCACTACAACATATGGCAGTGGAAAGTGTTCCGAAAAAAGTCTCTTTCAAGCTGAAATTGACGCCCTAGTAAAGTGTCCCTAGTAAAATATTGATAAAGGTTCAGTTCAGTTCAGTTCAAAAGACATTCTAGAAAATACAAATTGGCCATTTTTGACTTTCTAGTCACAGTGTGCTCGAAGTTTGAGCGAAGGGTTTCCAGCCTTCGTATTGGATTTAACTTGTGCTAGACTGTCTTCTACAACACAATATTAAAAGTATTGAAGTGAATCTAGATTATATTAGATTAGAATTGAAGTGGTTCTTTGTCCTATCCCACTGCGACATTTGCAGATCTATTGTGGTCCTCCCTATATTTAGAGCTTCCTTCCTTGCGTAGCTCTCTACCCTCGGTTTCTCTTCACCGAGTATGTGAAACCGCACCCTTGCTAAGCCTTCGCACTCACAGAGTATGTGCTCCGCGGTTTCGTCTTTTTTCTGGCAGAACCTATAGTTTGGCAAGTTTATCTGAAGCTACGGGGCATCGGTAAGAGGCGAGGAAACATGGTGCATATCTGTCATAAACGTACAAATGGCGTATGGTACCTATTTTACCAAGTAAAACTGAAAATAAAAAGGTTACCGACAATACCAGCGCCACTGGATGAATCAATATCAGTCAATTGAGGGAGTGAGAGGGAAGAACACACGCACGTGCTTGCCAATAAGAAATCAGCTGGTCAGGACTTTCGTTAAAAATCACCAATTATGTAACTCGGAGGGTGTGGTTATTATGGTTTTCGTACAACGCTGCCAGAGCTTGAAGAATCCCATAATAAATTTGGAAAAGTGCTTATCTTTCAATATTCATAAATTGTAAAAATAATGCTAATAAAAAAAATCCAAGGAAACAAGTAGATTAAAGAATTCACATTTAGGGCCGGTTTTATACTAGGTATAGTTATTCTGGGAATAAAGTTATACCAGAATTTATACCTAGAATAGAACTAGTTTTAAACTAGGAATAAATTCTGGTATAACTTTATTCCCAGAATAACTATACCTAGTATAAATCTCTATTGTAAAACCGGCCCTTAATCATATTGTTGATAATAAAAATTCCATTTTCTAATTATATTCACTACATACTTAGCACTTTAGCTTTTTCACAGTTAAACGTAGCAATATCGAATGTTTTCGACTGCATTCCTTTCACGGCTTCAGATAAACTTGCCAAATTCTACATGCTGTCATCTGCCTACAATGACCGGTCAGCATTCCCACCATCATCCTCGTCGTTTCTCGACAGTTTTGTATTTTATCTACGCTGGTTTTTCTTGATTTCACATCATTACAAATAACACTCTAAATTGTTTATCTTTGTCAAGTGGATCACACATTTATTGAAAAGGAAAAAGTTATTTTCGAGGTATTAAAAATTCATTAGAAAGAGACTCGAAATTCCTCCAATAACAAATGTATCAGAGATAAAAGCTTGTTATTTTAGCAGGGCACGAAAAGTAGAAAATGAGAAAATTGAATAATTAATGAACGAAAACGAGGAGTGATACTATAACGGCAAAAAATACAAAGAAAAATTATACCCACAACTTTATAATTTTTTATGTTGTTAAATATTGGAAATACTGCCAAAAACTTTTATTGACGATAAATAAGACGTTAAAAGAGACGTGGAATAGTGTATTAATAACTAACACACAAAGGTAAATAAAGGCGTATCTCCGAATAGATGATATTGTCTCTCTTCCTCATCTGAAGTGTATTCGTCCTTCAAATATTGCCAGGCTTTAGCTTTTCCCAATGTGAGCGTAGCCACAAACATAGCAATAATAGCAATTAACTCAGAGGTCTTGAGGCCAAATAACTAACTGAAGACGTCGCTAATTGCAAAGATTATATTTTAATAACTGATTATAACTACTTATACAAATACAATTTAAATGTATTGTGAGTGGTAGATTAGTAACCATTATTACTTACATAACTATCAAGAATTTTAGAGATACAGTGATTCAATAATTGTTAATATAAATTGTACATATTTATGGCCGTTTGCACCAATTGATATTTAAGTAGACTTAAAGTTAAGTGGCGCTGTGAGAAAGTTTTGTTTTGCACCATTAACAACTGGTCATTTCAAGCTGCACCTAGCTAAGCTTAGAAAATCCCTTAGAACTTAAAGTAGTAAGGAAGGATCCTTACGCCAAGGACAGTTAACCGGGATGGTTATCCAAAATGGCCGCCGCAGAATAGAATATATCAGTGGTTACGTACCCAATTTTAATTGGATTAAAACTATTTCTATAAAATGGAATTAATATTTTCAATAACTTAAAATTTAGTAAAATAGAAAATATTGTAAGTAACAAGTGTATTATAAAATGATATAAAAGCTAGAAGCTTTTCAAATAATAATGATATGCTGAAAATGAATTTGATATATTTGTTTATAAACTAAAAAATCAAAATGATACGCCCATGTCATGTCATATCATGTCAAGTGAAAATTTAGGTTAGGAACAACTATGTGTATTTTTTGAAATTTTTAACATAAAGACCAATATTCACATCTGTAGATTATAATTTATTATAATAATATGTACTCACCGATGAAAAGTAATTTTTATATAACATAAAAACCAACTTTTAAACAGCGACCAAACAAATAATAAGTCATAAAATGGTTATCCAAAATGGCCGATTTTGTCTCTTTTATTTATTATGGGAGATGTAGCACACGCTCCTTCCTTACTACTTTATGTTCTGAGGAAAATCCTCTAAGTGGAGATTTCTAACCTAACATTCTTGTGTTTTCAATGACATATATGTCAATGATTTTTCTGTCTTCAGTTTTATTTTTATTTTTGAGGAAAGATGTTTATGGAGGATGATCTGGAAGTATTGGATATTCTTGCAAATGGATTTCCAAGAAGACGGAACGACCGTAAAAACTAATATGAAGAATTGGATAGAAAAACCTCTTTCCAAAGGTTTCGCTTGACCAAGCCAACTGTTTTACAGCTCGTAGAAATGCTAGAAGATTCTTTGGAGCATCCGGAAAATTTGTAAGCCCAGACAGGCCATTAGCTTTCTTATTTTCATTAACCTTTTTGTATTTTGCAGCTAAGGATATTAGCAATTCTTTTTCTCGAACTGTATAATTTGCCGATCTGATTTTCTTATTTTTTACTGCGTTTTCCATTATAAACCATTCTCTTATTTAAAAAGCAGGAATAAAATCCTTCGATTGTCAAAGAATTGACTTTTAACAGCTTTTAATACTTTATTTCAAACCACAAAAACGAAAAGTCACTAGAAACCATAGAGAAATAAATAAAAATCAACTTAAATAGCGAGGTTGACAAATGTATTAAACACTTAGCTAAGCAGAACAAAAACATTGGTGCAAATGAACTTTAACTAAGCTACCCTTATATTTCAAACTTGCCAAACTAAGCTTATGCTTCTATTGGTGCAAACGGCCATTAATCTTTCAAGCTGCATAGGCAATCCAAAATATATAAAATTAATTTTCAAAATAATATCGATATAAATCAAGTTGAATTTAAAATGAAACTTACCATTTGTAAAAACAATTAACAAAAAACTAAAAACGAACTTATCGAACATGCCCTTCATAAATATTGTGTCATTGTAAACTTAGCGCTCGAGGAGTTAACCTCAAATTCAAATGGCGCGCAGCCGGCTCCGATGAGTAAACCAACGGAGCGTCGCGTTGTAGCGTCGTTAGCGGTTGCGTCGGTCGGAGGCGTCTATGGAGGGCGTCGTGTCACGGCGACTTCGGCAGCAACGGTAAAGACGAAGCGCTGGACCGCGAGTCTTACGCGGCATGGGGTTGTTGGGTTCAATTCTAACAAGTGACAGCATTTTGAGGCGCACGCGTTATCAACATACGAAGTCTAGGAGGTTGCGTTGATCGCTAAATACTGCATGATCGTCCAGAAAAGTTATTAAATTACAAATTTCCATATACAAACTCAGCTAATGAATTGGGTAAATAATAATTTGTTTACGAGTTCGTAAATTGTAAATTATGGTTAAATATTGACTTGTATTTTTTGGAAAGTATGCACAATGCAATTAATTTCGAATTGTTGTTGAAATTGGTAAGAAGTTTATTATTGTTAACTTCGACTGTCGGTTATATGGGAATTCGGTTGTGGAACTAGGTTACAGTAACAATATCAATTATAAACTGTAAACTTCACGAGATATGAATATGGATGAAGTTTGTTAGTTTATTCGAATGAGATTCCATTCTAACGGGAACATTTTCCTAAGGCGTTTCAACGCTATTGTCAAGAATTATTTTTTTATAACAGCTCAACTGAAAATGTCGAAATATCTTCTGTAAGTTCTTTGAGGCATTACTTATTCTTTTTTCTCTCATTTTTTCAGGTATCTAACCACAATAATGTTTTTTATTCTTTATTTCGACGTTTCGGTAGCGTTTCAGCTACTGTTGTCAAGATTAACCAGTAATGGAATAATTTTTGGTCCCTATCTGACACAACGAAACAACTAGAAAATCGAGTTAACTGTATAAACCCTCACTTCGTGGAATCTACTCATCATATGGTTTTAAATGAAACTAAGTGTTTTTAAATGACTCCACAATATATTTGTAAAAATCTGTGGAGTCATTTAAAAACACTTAGTTTCATTTAAAACCATATAACTAGAAAATCAATAATATTTTGAAGTTTAAGACTACAAAACTTTGTTGTCAAATTTTATTAAGGTCCATTCATAGTAGATCACACCTCTGGTGGAATGTGGAATAAAATATTTTATTTTATGACATTCTAACGATATGATAGTATACCAAAAATGGAATCCAGTGAAGTGCACGTTCCAGGAACGGTTTTTTCCGCTTATTTTGGAAATGTTAATAAAACGCGTTTGTTGTTACTTTTTTGCGTATGATTATTTTTGTTTTCAAAATATGTATAACTCAGTTTGGTGATTTTGTGTATTGGAGTGTGTATCGATTAACAACTATTCCAATGATAAATCATAAGAAAACCTGGTAATTGATTATTGGAAATGTCGACCACATATTTTTTCAGGTAATATAAATAGGATACAAATGGGTTATTAAAAAATTAAATTATTTTATATTTTAACAGAAAAACATAAAAACACTGAAATTATGCAACTTATAACGCAGATACGTCACTAGTGTGGATGTGATGAACTTGTCAATTTGTACTAGTGACGTAATAATCTAAAACGTGAATTCTGAAAAATTCTGGAAATTCGAATTTATTATTGGTGGTGAAAGCAAAACAACTACACCATACTCTGTAAGATATACAGGGCTTTTTACTACTTCCAAAAATCTTATTATTTTGAAAGCACCTGTGGTGTTTGTGCGAGTTCAATCATGTATATTCAGCAAATTCAAACAAATTACCATTCCTTTGTAGACAAGCATTTATTATTTCAAGAATATAATCAGTAGTAATACTACACATAAGTAATTCAAAATAATCAGGTTATACATCGATGACTTGTTGCATAATTACAAAGAGTGTCAGTTTGACAGTTTAAATAATCCACCGCGAAGCAGAAAGGATTATTATGTCAAAATGACACGATTTTTAATTATGCAGGAAGTTTGAGATGTATGACCGTATTTATTTTGAAGAACGTATTGTATTTGATACGAGATTATTTGTTGAGTAAATAAACGTCAAAATTTGACGATAATGTTAGTTTGTGTATTGTTGTATATTGATGTCGATGTGGTTACTATGGAAATTATACTATTGTAAAATTTTCTGTTGGTAGAGATACTCTATTGTTGCTTTCGTTTATTTGGGCTTCAAGCACTTGTGCGTGACGCCTCAGTCGTCACGACTTTTGAGCAAATCGAACACGATTTTTTTGGATGCTCAAAACCACCTGACATGTGCCAATGCCAATGAATTTCCTGTGTTGTTAGAAGAACAGCTTTAAATTATAATGTTTATGATAATAAAATTTTGCATATTTAGATATTTTTAGTAAGGTTTAAATCGTAATCGGCACAATTTTAACCCTTAAATAAACGTCAAACCGGACAAACGTCAAATTTAATGTCCGTGGCTTGAAGCTTATACTTTTCGGTATGTGCTTGAGGGGCAAGGGGAAGGTAAGACTAGGCGTCACGCCCGGTAATAAACGAACGGAATTCAGTCACTACGAGCTGCTATTAGCTGCCAAAAGTAAATAATCGAAAACGCTTATTGTATAATTATGTGTTATCGAAATTATACGGGGTAACTTAAAGTGTAACTATTGTTAATGTTATGACCCATATTTTTAATCCCTTTAAAGGAAAAAGCCGCCCAATGGCGTGCATAAAATTGTTTTATAAATTCGGCTATTGTGAAATAATGCTTTTCAAATGTAATTCAAATTGATATAGTGGATTAAAATTAACCTGCATAAAATTTGTAATACAATTCAAGGTCATCACATCAACATTAGTTACACTATAACTAAATTGATCGTTCTAGTTGGTTGAAAAAAATAATCATATCTAATTAAATTGGGCGTTAATGCATTTATAGAGGCTCTAAGTCTGTGACGACGCAATAAGTAGCCCAAAAGAAATAATCAAGTGAATTACCGTTTGGGGTTCGCGTGGGCCATCGATAAGGACCATTATTTCCAAACCATTTAATTTGAGTTTGATTTCTTTTATGTTAAACTGTTTTTAATTCCGCTTTATCGTCAAAATAAAGCCTTACTTTACAAACTCTTTGATTATAATGTTTTTATCAACTCGGCTGTATGTCTGTTAGGGTGAAACTTTGTACATGATTTTAAACTTATTTCCCGATGGGATAAGACTTGAAATATTCAACATAATTTAGAATTACCACGCTTTTAACACGAATTAAAAAGTAAAAAATACTTTTTCCCACGGTCACGCGTGATATGATTAATAACCATATTCAAATAAAATCGAAAAATGCCCAGGTTTCTTACTTATTTCATCGAAATTTCCGATTAAAATGGTTGATATAATTATCCATTCACGCAAAATTGTAGAAAAAATTATGTTTGTCTTTCGAGCGCAAAGGAAAACTGCGCTTGCAAAAGATCTCTCTCAAGCGGCAATCTGTTTCTTTAGTAAAAGTAAGTGAGTAATAAAATAAAGCCAAAATGTGCCACATGCTTTTAGTTTGCAAAAAAAATTATTATATACTTTTCATTTCGCTAAAAACGTGGTATATTAATTTTGTTTATTCCATTTATGATCTTCCACGTGAAATCACATTCTGAGACATTTAACTGTTGAATTTTTATCGAAAACAGATCAATATCACTGAAAAATTCCTTATTCTTATTATCAGAATATGAATTAATAATATATCTTGCTTGAAGTTAGGGTTCTTTCACCAAGAAGAGAGGTATAAGACTTGAGGGTCTACATCTTGGTGGAGTACCACTACCGGTGGTTCAACAGGTGAATTATCTAGGAGTGATCCTTGATAAATCACTGACATGGAAGGCTCATCTTGATAGTCGCCTGAGCAAGGTGACAAACACGTATTGGGCCTGTAGGAGAGCCATTGGTCCGAGGTGGGCCTGGGCCTTTCTGCGGCCTGGGCCCTACCCTCAGCCTAACAAAACAAACAATACGCAAGGAGACGAGGAAGTGGCTGAGGAACCAGCACCTCGCTCATTGGAAATAGATGGACATAGATGTAAAATAGATGGACAAATTACAATCTGCAATAAAAAAAACTATACACCATCACAACAATTATTGGTATTTAACATTGTTGCCGACAAAAATTGGGAATAACTTTTACAGATAAATACATTTGGCAACAGCTGACTGCGCACAATTATTCTTCTCTCTTTTTCAAGTGTTTACCTTTCCTTGTCGCACTTGTGTAAATCGCATGGCTCGAATAGACTTTTCGCAATCTGTATATATCAAATAATAAAATGATATGGTAGCTTTTCCATTAATAGTATTGTTTAACAATGTCCCTCCTTATTGTTTGTGAATGCTTTCATTTTATTTACGAAACCGTATAATTATTTTGAAATGTTTCAATTGGAAAAGAATATAAGAGAATAAATTTTTACTAATTATAATGCTAGATTAACACTGCGTGTAGAAATACTAATTAGAATATACATACCAGAAACAAATTGCTTTGTAAAGCATCCTTTCTATCTCTCTCAGTAAAATAAAAATAAAAGGCTGCAGAGGTTCTCAACACTACAACAAAAAAGTGCCTCCGGCGGTCTTGTTTTGTAATTAAAAATTTGCTACCCTTGCTGCCAAACGGCTCATTATTCCATGTGCTTTATTCGGCGTCTCATTGTCATATTAGCGAAAACTTTTTTTTTCTGTTTGTTTCATCATTTCTGTTTTTTTTTTCTTCCAATTTTGAACCACAAGCATTTCTGTGGTTACTGAAAAAATATT
The DNA here is from genome assembly GCA_910591695.1 of Galerucella pusilla. Lineage (NCBI taxonomy): Eukaryota > Metazoa > Arthropoda > Insecta > Coleoptera > Chrysomelidae > Galerucella > Galerucella pusilla. The sequence continues at coordinate 3,098 of CAJUYI010002600.1, read as the reverse complement.
TTCACTTCGCTGCATCTTTTTTTCTGCAAGCTGTGCAAAATTTCGATTTAATAATCCCCAAAATGTTTGGTGAGTGATAAAAATAAAAAAAGGATCTACACAAGCTACATAAGATCTAACACAGTCTCCGTAATCTTTGTTTCAGATGCAGCTGAGCTTTCCTGGTAATATTTTTGCCTACCTCTTTTTCGAAAACGTGAAAATATTCATTCAAATTGGTTCTTTCGTCTTTTCTGCATCTTGCTCTCTTGCTGCATGCTAAATTATAGTGACCCAGAGTGCTGCGTTGACTGATCCTTTAGACATCTCCATTTATCAGTTGCTTCTTCCTTGTGGAATAATAATTTGTTGTTCTGTTTCCTACTCCCATTCCAGAAGCTGCGTTAGATCAATAGTTCAGCTGGTGGAAGGGTGAGAAGCTTTGATTATTGTATTATTTCTTCTCCAAATATCTTCTGCGTAAGACCTTGTGAGTTCTTACAAAAGCATTTATGTATTCCATCCTCAAGGTCACATTTTCTACACACAGGTTCACAGACTTTTTACCTTTTTTTATATAGATGTTTCCTAATGGTACAGGGTCCAGAAACCAGGTCGGTAACTGTCCAAGCAGCCTCACCAGTCTCTGTAAGCTTATTAAGGGACGCTTAACAGTTTTTCAACGGGCTTCTTCCCCTACTCTTTCTCCTTTTACAATATCTAGCTGCTTTCGAGACCTGGGGCCCAAGTATTATTGTCAGTATAAGGTTCAGAATTAGAATCTACTATCAGAATTAGAATCTCTTATATTTATACATTTTTATCCTTCATGGTAATTTCTTGTTTGTATTTATTTTGATTTGCCTTTCTTTAGTTTCTACAAGATCTCCAAATTATTCTTCCTCTGCTTTATCTATTTTAATAATAAAGTTCAGTTTTTTAACGGAATGAATATTAATTGAAACATGGAATTTGCTGAAGTTGTTGTGTTTCTGGATGTAAATGCCAAGAGGTTCAACATAATATATATAATTGTGTTATTGAAAACGAGAGAACAAGTGAACGGCTGACAGATGTAATTAATGAACCACTCGGCAATTAGAACGCTTATAGAACCTTGAGACGTATACGTCAGAAGAAGTAAAAATTAATTTGATATGGTAGTATAAAATAGGAGTTTTTGGAGAAATTGTGCATAGTAGTGGATCTACTTGATAGTTTGGAAAAGCGTTTGAAAAAAATAATTGGGTAGTTGAAGCAACTTTATGTATTGTTATAATTTTTTTCATTTTCACTTTCTTTGAGTTCTGGCACCAGCAAATTATGAAATAACCTTTATATAATTTTGACATGTAAAGTGACATTTTTCAAAACTGACTAACGTTATCAAATGGCTCATTTTACGTAAATGGTCACAACTAACTGTCAAGCGAAATGAATAAAATTAGTATGGAAACTGTCATTCGAATCGAAATGCAAGTAAACAGTCATGTTGGCGTTTATGAGAAAATTAGTTATAATATTTGTGGTCTCGTCAAAATTAGATAAAATCTTGTATGAAACACGTTATGATGTGCTTTCTTGTGTTACTAGTGTCATGTGTCCACTCGTTACACAAAATAACGCATTTTATAACTGGTTGCATAAAAAGCTATTATTATATTGTTTTATGAATGAACTTTGGTTACTGTTAAGAAATTTTTTTGAATAAAATATTTTCTAAATGTTATGTTGTCCTCATTTCAATACGCCCCTGTCTAGAATCACTGCCATTTGAGATTCTGTTGTACAGTACCTGAATTCTTGCATGAGCTGGCGAGTGCCGCAAATCTAGCGAGTGGGAAAAGTGATATGCGTACACAATATTTTTCCTACAACCACATTTATTAATGAAAGAAATACAGTAATTTATATAGTTATTTCATTTAAACTTTGAACAGAAAGAACTTACAATATGAAAATAAATAGAAAAATCAGTTGTAAAATTTGAACAATTTCCTATTGAAACCTCGGGTAAAAATTTTTCGATTGCAGCTGAGCCGAATTGGACAACTCAAAAGATAAATTATTTTGATCTTGGCTTATAATTTCTTAAATAATGCTTAATAGGTTGATGTTTTGATGATTAATAAATTGAAATAAATGATGAAATAAGTAGTTCACTTACTTATGGTTTAAATTCAAAAATTGTACACCAATAAGAAATTCTCTATAAGGTTGGATTGTCAAAAAAAGTTGACAGGTCATAGGTACTTTCGTTTGACATTTCGGTGCGGAAAAGTGCCATAGCGTGTACTTTTCGCATTACTTTTCCAACGGTTATCAAAAGAATAAAGTAAAGGCCGGCTTTGCGTATAAAATTTTTGTAGAAAAGCGTGTTTTGCATAGTGGTTGTAGGAAAACTTGTTTATTCATCTCAATACTTTGACTTTCCACATTTGCAGGCGTCTACTTGGGACAGCTTTAGAGGGCGGTCCACTGTGTCGTTAAAAAATTTTACAACATTACTTGTTTCCAAAATTGTAGCCGAGACTTGCGTTCAAAAATTCAATGAAGCGGTTGAATATAGTTTATGTGAAACCCTGTAGAACAATATTCTTTTCATTGGTTCAATTTCGATATATCCATTCGAGCCAGTGAGTAAACCATAAAAAATAAATTGTTTTTTATTGATAAACGATATACCTTACGTTTTTACGCTGAAATATCGGCCATTTGGGTAAACGCAGAATGTTGACGTAAACGTAAACTCAGATAGTTTAGGGAAAAGTTCAACCATTTGAGATAAATGGGTGTATTCATTATTCGACGTCACGGGTCTACGAAGGAAAACGTTTTGGAAATGTGTTTATTTTGGAGAAAGGTTGGACCAAAACAGTCCTTTGATTTAGTGGTGCGGTATTGAAGTGACAGTGGGTTTGTCGAGAGCTCGGGCAAAGCCCGCCGAAGGCAATAATTTTTCAAACGGTTGTCGTTTAGGTGGAAATTTATAAACCATTCTGTGTTACTTTAATTACTGCGATTACCTTCATATTATTGATATTTATCACGTGGCATTACTTTATTCCGTTACTGACGGACACAATCGTTGTCATTTATTTTACGGGATTTACGCATCT